>JAKSZP010018640.1:0-125173 GCA_022478985.1 Massospora cicadina
GGGTTTTTTAGTAAAGCCTCTATAGTTTAGCTCCTTAGCTGGTTGGATCTGATAGATCATATCATAAGAGGAAAAAGCTAAAGGTCATTGGTGCAGTAAATTATAAATCTTTCATGTTTGAATAGGGATTTCTTGCTGATAGGTTTGGTCACATCTTTTTACACTCATGTTTTTCCTTCCTTTGGGGGTTATCAACTCCACTGGAATTAATTGTCTCCAGGAAATTATATCCTAACCTTGTAACCTCAGAAGGACACCAGGCAGAAATAGCCAATTTTTTAAATTTCCCGTAATTATTGGTCAATATTTATAAAAATTAAACAATTTTAGTCAAATTAGCGTTAGTGAGCATTTTAGTAAAATGACTCGTCACTAGAAAAATGCATATTGACTATAGAATAAACCAGCAAGATAGATAAGAAGTAATTTCTTCATTTATATAATTAACTATTTTTATTCTGTGGAATGATGTTAACAATGAGGGTACTGAATCTTGTGATTAACAAGATCTTTTATACTCTGAGGTAACATTGGGTTTTAAATGTGACTTAGTGAAATCCTTTAATCGTTGAGGGAATTCCAGATCTGATTATATCCTTTATAACCTTAGAGACAATGAATGGATCTAAGTACCTTCAGGTAGTAGTTTTTTGTTAATTCTTTGCCTAATCTGAAAGTCAAGTCATGATTAAACTGGTTAAGCTCAATCATTCATGAACGTAGTTCTCTAGGTACTTTCTTGGGTGACAAGGGTCTTGAAGTTAGAACAGTGTTCACTAAGGTCCTTGTAGCTAATTAAGAGCTTATTAGGAACCAAGGAAACCAACAAAGGTGGACCACTGCTTATTAATTGAGCGTATGTTCATAAAGTGATTATAAATAGAAAAATCTTGATTATCTGATTATAGCTTATTTGATAAGATGAAAAGGTACTAGACGAAAATTAGTTCCAGCACATAGGATTGGAAGCCATCATCTTATGTAAGATGGAAACTAAGGTCCAGGTAGCCCGGGCTACCACCCATTTGATTGATAAGTTATATGGGGTATAAAGTTTCTGTTAGTGCAAAATAGAGATGCTAGTTTTTGGACTAACTGGAAGGTAAAACTGTGTCCATTGTCAAAGTAAAATCTTTGGGCTTCTGTGATGAGTAAAATGGATAAAAAAGATGCAAGTTTATAGCTTTTGCATTTGCAGCTGGCACAAAAATTGCCAATATCCATTTTTTTAAAAATGCTTTAAGGATAAAATGATATACCTATGCCCATCTAGGCTAGTGGGTGTTGGTCCCACCACATCAATACTGACAGCATATGAGGGCTCAATGGAGCCATGACTTGAATTTAAAATTGAGGGCTTTCACAATTTTGAGTTTGACAAGCCAAACAGGCCTCTAGTAGTTCATGGATAATTTTAATCATCCAATTCCAATAGCTATGCTTTCTTACCACAAATGAGTCTTCTTCACTGCTTCATGTCCACAATTGAGAGTCCTTCAAGGATAACTTAGGTACATGAAGATTGGCATATATATGGAAGCTAAATTTCATTTTCTTTTGTGTACAATTCTACCTCTCATATATGAGATTCTCTGGTAAAATTCCTCAACTTATCTTGGACCTTAAGAACATTTCTATTCTCACATCTCAGATCATCCAATTAAAATGTAAATATAATTTTAAAATTTATTTGAGGTGGGTCAACCTTGAGACAAATATACCACACCGAGAATTTTCTCTAGCCAGTACAGGTTTTGAGCTCAAAACCTGCACTTAGGGTGGAAGCAGTTTTACCTGCTCGGCTAACCACCCTTTGTAGATATAATTACATTTAAAAGAAAAAACATATATTATTATCTTTTAGAGCCAGTCTGCATTTTGATCTTCACCACAGCATGATGGATGATGTTAAAGTTGTAATTTTGTAAGCGTATAACACTTTTTTTAATCTGTCATTGGGTTTATTAATTTATTGTAGCCACCAGAGCAAGAGTAGTAAGTTATGATTATAGTATATGCTCCATATGGGTATGTTTGAAAATGTTTCTAGCCAGTAGTACTCCTTGGAAATCTTATATAACACTATTTTTTTGTTTGGTCTTACATAAGTTTTCACTTTAACAGACCAAGGTGATGACCATCATGATTCTCTTTGGCTGAGCTAAGATTGTTCCTACTGCCACACATTAGATTTTGTTGGCTAACTCAAGTATTAAACCCTTCAAGGAAACTATCAATTCAGATAGTTTAATCTCATTGATGGATCACTTGATCCTTTCCAAAACATCAATGAGATCCAATATTTTAATTTACCTCAAACCGCCTTAATTAAATTGTACATATACCAGTTATTAGTGCAATAAATAGCCATATATACCAGATGATGCTAATTTTAGGGTCAAACATGAGTGAAGAAAGTGGGTCTTATGGGATCTAATAGCTGTACTTATTTATCCTTGTCGGGATTCTGATATGACTGGACAATAATTGCGAGACAGCTAAGGCAGAATCTGCTGAAAATGATATCAGATATGAGTATGCGAGTGCCTTGAGATGAAACAATATTGGGATTAATGGGTTTTATTGGATATAACGGTTTTATTATTAAATCAACTATAAATAGGCGATGTCAACATTTGACAAATACAAATTAAATCGCCTACAATTAGGGTGATAGTGAATTAAAGAATAACCAGCTGAAACAAGGAGAATCAGTGGAATGAATAGTCCAAGCTATGAGAGTGGTATTATCCAAGCCGCTGTATTATAAGCAAAATGGGCAATTAAGAGGAGGTGGTTGTTAAGTGAGTCTAGAGAGAAAGCAGAATAGGAAGAATCCGCGGTATTAAGTATATTAAATAAAAGAGGTTGTGGGAGCAAGTGCTCCATATTTATTTATAAGTTTATTCTGTTGTTTTGTGGACAACAATCATCATATCATTGGTCCTGATTGCTCAGTGGGTCAAACCTTGTGCAAAATCCGCCGGCATATCTATTAATACCGCCTATTTCACAACAGTGGTGCTCACTACAGGGGGCCCATTGATCAATAATAAAAAACATATAAACTCAGTCGCCTGCTATATCTCACCTAGGTTGCTTTGATACGCAATCTGCACAACACAATAGGACCGTTGCATATGAGGGTTGAAACTTGCAATGGACACTGTGCTCAAAAAGACAAGATGAGCTGCTCCAGGAAGTCTGCTGTGCTAAGCTGCCAACATTTGATCATGAAGAAATTATTCATGGGTTCTTTCAATAAATTGAGTTTGCAATAAAGGTGCCTCAGACTGGTGCAGGATGAAACTGTTGATCTCCACCTTGGATGTCGGAAGTGCTGATCAAGTTGTTTGTTACCTTTCAGACAGTTCTGTTACATACCCATAAGTTAAGGAGACTGTGATACGGTTGTTTGGCAGAAAAGCGAAGATGTTGCAGCAGAAAGCCGAGTTTCTGACCATCAGGTTTCAACAAAATGAGATTCTCACTGCATTTGCTGAGCGGTTTATGTCAGAAGCCCATGTGTTGATTGGGGCTGAGATTCCAGCTGAAGCTAATGTATGCATTGCCATGTCCTCTGCGGTGAAGCCATATCCCAAACTTTACAATGTCATGGCCTCATTGTTAGATGACAATGTACCTCTTCTTAAACTTAATCAGTTTGCACGTTGGTTAGCTTTAACTTTCCCTCCACCTAATATCGAGCAGATTCACACTGTCACTGAGGCCCACCCCAACCAAGGGGAGGGAATCAACCAGTCAATGCAGATCATGCCAGGCTACTCCTCGAAGCCCAACATCTATCCCATAACTGCTGAGTGACAACTGCTCAACTACCACTTCAGCCCTAACTATGCTGATTGATAGTAGACAGTATATAAATGTGGGTCTGGTTACGCCGATCATCTTCAGAATAACTTCCCAAGTGGGCCAACTTATATTAAGTACAGCTGTAGGATATATGGAGTAAGTTTTTTAATTGTGGTCGCACTGGGCACATGAAACGATGGTGCCCCTATCAACAGATCCCTCACATACAACAGGATCAAGGTTATTAGGGAAAAGTTAGAGTGGAGTAGAGATGGGACTCTCTACTTCTGCTATCTCGAAGTCATAAGTCCCCCCTGAATCTATTGTATTGGAGGTAGTGGAAGTCTCCCAGTATGATGATACATTCCTCTACCAACAGCCAGTTGGGGGAGTAGATGTGCTGACCCAAGCACAATTCAAAAATATGGCCAACACAGGATTTCTGGAGCCGCCAAAGCCCTACACTTGCCAAATGTTTGACCAAAATCTGTCAGACCAGCTAGAACCATTCACGGATGTGTTGTCTCTAAGAGGAGTAGGGGTCTTCTTTCCAATGGATGCTTTTATAACAGGTTACCCTAAAGTCAGTGCAGGTATTATAGGTTTCCTGGGGTAACATAAAGCGCTGAATGTACACGTAGTAATAACTGGCATTCATCTTACTCAGAGTGCACTTACTGTGAAGTGGTGGTAACCAAAACCCGAGTATGAGCTATGATTGATATGGGCGCTCCTGTTAACATTGTCTCCACTAAGTTGGTGGCAATTTTGGCTTTAAACCCTAACATAGAACACTGGATGGTGTATGGGACTGCAGGAATGGAAACCACGGTCTCTGAGGGAGCATATAGCATTCTTCCTCTGCAGTTTGGATCCGTTGTTATTATGGCACTGGTGGTGGTATTACCAAATAACAACTATGACCTGCTGATTGGGACTGCTTTTATGAGACACTATGAGGCTGTTGTTAACGTTATGGAAGAGACCCTAGCCATCCCGGGACAACGGATCCCCATCTATTTTACTTCCAGGGGAGTGCCAGATGACCCAATCCGCTCTAGTCAAATTAATCTCCCCTATAGCGATGGTGTGATACCTTAAAATATCGGCAGATGAAGCAGAAGACCCAAACGATCCCAAACTGGATTTACAAGTTCAAAGGGATTCTGCTATGAGCTGCAAATGCTTTTGCTACCCCTTCTGGGCATCCTGTCATAATTGGGACAGAGCTTGATTTTGATATACTGGGCGATCTGTATGGAGAGGTTGTGGGGCCCTATCAACAATCACGACTTGAACCTCATGTGACTCCTGGGTTACTGTTACCCGGGCAGGGGGAAATAAAAGTGTTGGTAGCAAATCTGCAGAAGGAGGTGATGAAGGTTCAGCGGCACCAAGTGGTAGCTTACCTGCATCTGATCCCTATTGATGAGGTCCACCAGATACATAACTTTGGTTCTTGAGAAAATCTCAGCTTGCATTTAAAACCACCTTTGGCGTAATGACTGTAGTTTCTTGGGAGGCGCTCACTGATCTATACGAGGATCAGAAGGACAAGGTGATGGATCTGTTTAAAAAGTATCACAGCATCTTTGCAACTGATGATCACGACTTGGGTTGCACTTGTGGGGTTATGCATCAGGTGGACATGGGAGACCACCCCATATCAGGTCACGGCCTATCCATCTCTCAAAGGCAGCAGAAGAAGTTGTGTCTGCAGAAATAGCTACATTGGTGGAACAAGGAATGATGGAGCCGTCTAGAAGTCCTTGGGCATCCCTGGTACTAATTGTCAAAAAGAAATATGGCTCCAATCAAGTAGTTATCAATTATCAGAAGCTTAACAGCATTACAAAAAAAAAGATTTGTATCCACTTCCACAAATTGACGATGTGTTAGATTGGTTAGGTGGGGCCAAGTACTTCTCTTCTATGGATTTGATATTGGGGTACTGGCAGATTGAGTTGCCAACGGCAGAACAGAAAAGTGCACTATAATCACCTCAAAAGTATTTTTTCCAGCCTACACGTATGCCACAGGGTTTGTGCAATGCTCCTGCTACGTTCCAGCGGGCTATAGATACTATTTTGGGTAACCTAAAGCTGTCTTGCGTTCTTGTATACCTTGATGATATCAACGTGTTTTTACAAACATTCACGGAGCATCTTGGACACCTGGAGCAAGTGTTCCGCCGCCTGGCTGATGCTAATATCAAGATTAGGCCCCGAAAGTACCACTTTTTAAGGAACAATTGTAATATCTCGGCTTTGTGGTAGACTCCAAAGGGCTTAGCCCTCAACCAGCCAAGGTGGAAGCCATCTGCAAGATGACTCAGCCAAGAAATAAGCGGGATATCCAGGTGTTCTTGTGGATGATCAGTTACTACCAGCAGCTCATTCCCAACTTCAGCTGTATTGGGGAACACTCTTTGAGCTACTTAAGAAAAGCGCTGTCTTCAACTGGATGGATCAATGTCAAACCGCTTTTGATTTATTACAAACCGCGTTGGCTAGCGCACCTGTTTTTCAATGCCTCGATTTTTAAAAAGAGCTTATTGTGCAAATGGACGCTTCTCTTTCTGCTGTAGGGGCTGTGTTATCCCAAAAAGATGATGACAGTGTTGAGCACTTCATTGCATATTGTAACCTCAGTTTAACTAGGCCTGAATGGAATTACATTGTGACTGACCGGGAGTGTTTAGCAGTAATTTATGCATATAAGCAATTCCAGGTCTACCTTCACAGGGTGAAATTCAAAATGGTAATGGATCATGCCTCTTTGCACTGGCTACAGAATCTGCGGGGACCTGAAGGGTGGCTCGTGCAATGGGCTTTGAAGCTCCAAGCGTGTGATTTTGAGATCATGCATCAACCCAGGGCAAAGCATCAGAATGCAGACTGCCTTTCCCAATTATCCACGGTTGCCATTACAGCGTATGTGGCTGACATAATGTATGAAAAGATGATTGTGGGTAAATATCAAGATGAGCTTCTGGCCATGATCAAAGTGCTAGATGGGCTTAGGCAGAATACCTTCTTGCGCAATGGGGAATCATATAAGCGGATTGGGGAATCAACACTTAGTTTCCCAAAACCCTCTGCCTGGCCTGCAATAATTATGGATGCCCATAAAGCGGTAGGTCATGGAGGGTTGAAAAAACGCTGGAGTTCTTGTGACCCCACTACTATTGTGAGAGTATGCACTATGATGTGCTCGAGATGGTTGGTTGTTGCCATCAGTGCCAAGTGGAGAAACCATACCACCGGGAGACCACCTACCAGCTAGTTAAGCCTCAGTTTGCATGGCATACAGTTTTGTTAGATGTGGTGGGGCCGCTGCTGACTGGTGCAAACTGCTCCAAATATATAATAGTAGCCATTGACCATTTGACAAGATGGGTGGAAGCAAGGGCTATCAAGGATTTGGGGGCTGTTACTACCGCCAAGTTCATCCTGGAGTGCGTCATACAGCTCCATGGTTGTCCACAATTTATCCTAATGGACAATGGAACCAATTTCACATCACATATATTGGCCAAGTTGGACGAGCTTATAGCAATCCGCGGGTCTTAACTACCCCTACCACCATGAATCTAACGGTATGGTGGAATGGGTCAATGGGACTCTGGTAAATATTATACTCAAGCTTATAAATGAGTGGCCATCATACTGGAGCACACTTTTATCCACCGCTGTCTTTGCATACAATATCAGCTACCACTCAGCAACTGGTAAGAGCCTATTCCAATTGCTTTATGGATGACATCCAGCACTACCTGCATTGCTTTACTCCTGTGTAGAGGATACCAGCGGAGTTGAGCCCCACCGATATTTGTCTACCTTAATGAACACGCTGATTAAGCTCCAAACCGAGGCATATTCTACTAGACTTGCCAAGAAGATTCGGGATTATGCAGCTGACCAATGTAGATGCAGCAGTCTTCAGTTTGGGGTAGGAAAATTGAACCCGTTTAATGACTAACATGGGTTCAGAAGAAGGAACAAGCTCACCAAAATATGGAGCGGACCATTTGAGATCATTAAGAAAACCGGGGCTGACGCCTACACTCTTAAAGAACCTGTGGCAGGTCAAATTTTTTAACTGGGTACAAGGGAAGTTCCTTCAACCATACAAACAATAAGAGCCTTATCGTCCAGTCAACGAGGGAGTAATGTCATGATTCTGATATGACTGGACTATAATTGTTAGACAGATAGGGAGGAACTCGCTGAAAATGATATCAGATACAAGTACTTGAGTGCTTTGAGATGAGGTGATATTGGGATTAATGGGCTTTATTGGATATAACGGGTTTATTATTGGATAGCCTCTAAGTAAAGGCAATGTTGACATTCAACGAATAAAAATTAATTGCCTACAATTAGGGTGATAGCGAATTAGAGAATAACCAGCTGAAACAAGGAGGATAGGTAGAACAAATAGTCCAAGCTATGAGAGTGGTATTGTCCAAGCCGCTGTAATATAAGCAAGATGGGCAATTAAGAGGAGGTGGTTGTTAAGTGAGTCTAGAGAGAAAGTGGAATAGGAAGAATCCGCGGTATTAAGTATATTAAATAAAAGAGGTTGTGGGAGCAAGTGCTCCATATTTATTTATAAGTTTATACTGTTGTTTTGTGGATAATGATCATCATATTATTGGTCCTGATTGCTCAGTGGGTAAAACCCTGTGCAAAATCTGCTGGCGTATCTATTGATACCGCCAATTTCACAACATTGCTAAATCCAAAACATGCACTAAGGCGGGTTTGTATGTCAAGTATAGTAATTGGCACATATGCACTTAACTATGAACAGCCCAATTAGGAAAACCTTAGTGCCACTAATAGACCTGGTGATGTCTCAATTAAAGGTATGTCAATTATTGTATTTATTTATTTATTACTTTTAAATTATGTTGTTTGTCAATTGTATGAGGTAGTCCAATCAGGCTGACCTTGGGTCAATCATGCACATTTGTACGCCAATATCACACCCAAAATCTTTCCAATAACTGATCAATTTTGCCAAAAACTGGCTAGAAAAGAATACTTTATAATTATTCGATTCAAGGGTCAAATTGACATGTAGAAATTATCCTAGATGTTTCTAAGTCAAGAAGTGAATTTCATAGAATAATCTTATAAATGATTATGGTCAGGAGATTTTATAGTGGTATAAAATCTTGATGCCTGTATGTATAATAAAGAGCTTTGATAAACAATCAATCATCAATTCATTTTATCTTCTCTTCTATATTATCTTTTATAAAATTATATTTGATACACTGTTACAGTGTTATTTATTGAGAGTGTTTAAAAAAACGATGTAATCTTGAGCAAGTTTATTGCCTGCATCTGTAAGAAATTCCTGATTTATAAAAGAGGATTTTTTAATATATACTAGATATTATATATTCTTTCAGTGCTCTGTGAGCTTCAGTACCGCAAGGATAACGTAATGTGCCTGGCTATATCAAGTATATACCAATAGATCTAAATTTTTATTAAAAAGACAAGGAGTTAACCTTTAGGCGAGTTATTATCCTATGATTTATATTTCAGATCATTCTGTTTTGAACCTTCAGTTGAACTTCAAAGAAAACTGATGTTCAATCAGACCAGATATAAACTGCCTAATATGAAAACTGGATTAGAATCAGGCATAACTAACCAGAATATATAGTGATAATGAGATGTAGACAATTGATAGAGAGATCATTGAGTACTTTACCACATGTTAGGACAATGAGGAGAGACTCTTATACTCTTTGGACTGGAAACACAGCAAATGGAGGGCATTTGGCTCATTAAGATTAAAAAAATTTTATCTTAAAGTATAAAGGGAATGAAAACACTTTAAACCACACTTTTTTATAATTTTTTTGTAAATTTACACATTTTTGGCCTGTTTTATTATTTAAAAAAATCAGGGAATTTTGATAGAGATGTAATTGAAGTAGTTTGAGGCAAACATGGCAATAATAATAAGCATCTTAAAGACAGTTACATAGTCATTGAAAATTCTGTTTAGCTTTGTTTAACATTCAATTAAGCATAAAAAGCAAATTATTGATAGAAAAATCTGGAACTTACCTAAATCTACCATATTCAGAATAGTATTACTTTTTAAATTATTTTATTAGGAAATTGTTTGAAGTTTCCTTAGTCAAAAGAGATTATTTTTGTTACTAACTATGCCAACGGTGAGCATCAGTGACTGAAAAACTTAGAGAAATAAATTAATCTCCTCATAAAGGCATTCTTTGAAGTCTTTGTTTAACTGAATTAGATTATAAATGAGTACAAGAGGTTAACCACCTTTGTCAGAAGCTGGAAGTCAGTTTAATTACCTGATTTATCAGTCAAAAAATCCAATTGAATAAGCCATTTTCAGTCTAAAAAGATTACCATAACTCTAAGCTGAGTATGTTTGGTTAAAAGATTATTTTTCAGACAGAGCTGGGTATCCTTTAAATACATAGAGCCATTGTTAGTAAATATAGTCTTAATTATAGATAAAGATAATGCTTGTATTAGAGTGATCTTCAAAAATTTGGCCAGTTGTGGTGGGTTTGCAAGCCAAAGACGCTGTATTTGCTCATGACAATTTGGAACTCAGGCCCTAAGTATCAACATAAAAATTTTGAATAGAGAGTTTTCAAAAGTATCAAACTCATAATGGCAAAACCAGGCTCATTTAAAAAAGACATTATATAGAAGAGAAATTGCAACCCTCAGGGAGTAAGATGTGCCAGTGTGCAAACATTCCTGGGGGAGGGAAGGCTGAGAAAAGCTTTTTCATTTGATATTCATAGTTTTTGGAAATATTTGAAGCCCAAGTTTTAGAAACTAGAATCACACAGTTCAGAGCAATATCACAAAGCTAAATCATTGGGGATTAATACCTTTAAAGAAACAGAAGCTTCAAATATTCAATTTTTATTCAAAATTACAGCATGTATCCTAACCCAGTACTACCATTTAGACCCAAGAGCCAATTTTGATAGATGAATTCTTTAATATGCTTATGTACTAGAAGAATTGTGGTGTCAACTATTCTAAAATCAGGCTGAGATGACTTCAAATCTCTAAATTTCCAAAATTTAGAAAGATGGAAACATTTTCACCTTTTTTAAACTATAAAAAATTCAATGTGAGGACTTTAGACCATGAAATTTGTCTATAACAATCAACTCATTTAATTATCACAGATGCGATCTTTTTGTACCTTATTTGCTGATGGATGGTCATATAAAAGTTCAAGAATTCTGAAAAACGTGTGTTCAGAGGTCCAGAAAGACTATAGGCCAAAATATTGACCTTTAAAACATCCAATTCATGCAGAATAAGACTATTTAAGTCTTTGCTGTCAAGTTAAAGTACAAAGCGTAAGTCAAGATCAGGTTTGATGCAATAATAATTTTAATGCAAAGATTACAATGGAGCAGCAGCCAAGCCGTATTTTGACTTACACACCATCATGATCCCCATATGTAATTGAAACATGGATATAAAGGAGCTTACCTATTACTTGAGCTGCTGTTTAAGAAGTTTCAAAGCCCCAAGTCAGCCAATAAACAACATAATATTACCTTTTGTGCTTAAAAATGACAAATACAATTAATATTTGAATATAATTATTTTTAAATCAAAAAGTGGAAAAAAACTGCACCAAAAAAAATTACATGACTAACTGTGGTCAAAAAGAACACTTTTCTAGCTAATGCTATGTATGGGCAGATAAGAAGTGCACATTAAATGTTACCTCTTAAGGTCAAAGAACAATGGCGTGGGAAAAGAGAAAGTGGAGATAGATGCGGAATGCTCTACACCACTAATGTTCACCAAAACATTTCCCCTGATTTTGGCATGCTTTCGTCTAATGATATAGCTGAAGATAACTTACATCATATTGTGGCTAATGATGCTCTATTAGTCATCACTTAAGTTAAATTAAAAGAAACTAAACTGTCATAATTTTCCAAAGAAGTCCAATCAGAAGTATCTACTCCTACGCAAAGCAGACCATCAATCAAGGTTATACCTTACACCAGACCAACTGACATGCCATTTATCCATAACATATATGTAGCTACTACAATGAAGACTTTGGTAGATGTCTTTCCCAGTATCTGATCAATTTTTAAATTCACAACTGGAGCTTGGCAAATATCATATCGTTTACCTTATAAATGCTTCTGAAACCTAATTAAATGTATGTATGTTAGTATATCCCTTAAACAAGGTCCAGGTCTGGTCCATCATCAATAGTGAAGCTCATAGCAATAAGGTTATCATAAAATTGGTTGAGAAGTTTAAATTGTACTTTATGTTGCCAATTTCAAGTGTATGACATGACAGGGCGCATATATCTAATTCTTTGTAGTACGCATGGTACCTTATCTCTGTGTCTCATATCTAACGTAGTAACAGCACTGGCAATAGTGCTGCCAAACACAAAATGCAATATTCTGACTGGGATTAATTTCATTAGTAAACTGCAGTTGGCATGAGTCTTAAGGAAGATCTTTTACCACTTTTAGCCAGACTACTCCTATGTACTTTAACTAGGATGGGAATGTTGAAAAAGAATCTTGGCTTATTCATTAATCTTGCCTGCAAGGCTAGGATAATCTAATAGACTATGTCAAGACCATACAAAGGTTAAATTGTTGCTTTACATGTTTAGTGAGCCTAAGGGCATCCCTCTTTGATCAAACCAGAAACTTAAAGTGCAGTCATGAACCCTAAATTGTCATCTCTACTAGACTGACAACTGAAACTCAGTAGGTAATTTATGGAGAAGTATATCAACCAAGTCCAGATCGCAATTTAAGCTTTATATTAAACCTGCCATAGTCATTGAAGTCATGACTATGTTCATGTTTAATGTGCAAAATCTACACGATAAGCCCATCACAGTTATATGAAATCTCATAACTGCCTTCTTACATATGTTTCCTACCAATGAAACTAATTCTTTTACTTTAATACCCGCTATATATTAAAGAATACTGATTGATATATTGATAGCATTAAATATAACATTCCTATGGCCAATTAGAGTAACCTGATCAAACCAGAGAAGGGTCATATTTAGGCTATCTTCTCATTATAAGGAGATATTATCGCATGAACTTGACTTAGGATGTGCTATGGCGGCATCTAGAACATTGATTCCAGTGATCACAACAAAATAAAATTATACATTTATTAAATGCTCATAAGCATCAGAAGAGTTTATCTTTTAGTAAAGTTACATGCTCCTTATTCGAGTAATATAAAGCTATTTAATAGCCTTTAGGCCATGATAAATTTAATAGTGAAAAAGAAGGACAGAAGTAATTAGCTTTCATTAATTACTGGAAATTGAAGAACATCCTGAAAAAGAGTCATATTACATGCTTTGGATAATAAATGCCTTGAACAGACTGGTGAATGCGTTTTTTTGTGAATGGATCACATTAGCATCTATTGGCATATCAACAATCCAAGGAGAGAACAAAAAGTGCGCAATAATAACACAAGAGGGTATGTTTCAGCTGACAAGGATGCTTATAGGGCTATGCAATTCCATGAATATAAAGCAGAGAACCATGGATACAATTCAAGGGGGTCTAAAGTTAATTGTCAGTGTAGGTTTACTTTGACAACCTCAATGTGTTCAGTAACACTTTTGATGAACACCTGGATTAAAGACTTAAAGGAAGATCAGAAAAAGCTTGAAGCTAAAAACTTAAAAAACTAAGCCTAGGAAGTGCCGGTTCTTCAAAGCTCAAATGGAATATCTTATCTTCGTGATTGATTAAGAGTAGCTGTGGCCACAACTGTCTAAGTTTTATGAAAAATTAAAGATAAAATTGTACAAGTCATAGTGCAGCACCTAAATTTTCTTATTCAAGATTGTATACTACTATATTTCTGATTTTGCACATCTTGGGGAGCTGCCTTTCTATCTACTTTAAGGATAAGGTCCCATTTAATTAAAATAGAGCTTGTCAAGAAGCATTTGATCAGCTTTTATTAAAATAGTGGTGGCTCCAGGATTAAAAAACAAGACTTTGATTGTGAAATTATTGTTCAGACTGATGCATCACTCATGACAGTTGAAGCTGTGTAATCTCAGAATAAAGAGGATAGCAAATAACATCATTTCGTCTTATCTAGTGTAAACTAAGTCTGCATAAAGGAAACTATTTGGATAAAGAACATGACTGATTGGCAGATAAATACACTTACAAGCAATTTTAGGTCTATCTTTTAGGCATCCAATCACTATAGCCATTAAATATGCGTCCCTAAGCTGGTTGAACAACTTAGAGAGTCTGAGTGTCGTTTAGCCTTCTGGGCGTTAAAGATGCAAGTCTATGACTACAAGATTAAGCATTGTGCAGGAGAAAGACGCATAGCGTTGATTGTCTATTTCATCTGCCCACTGTCTCAATGATGATTTATGCCACTCATTAATTGTTGAAAGGCTTGATCCGTAAAGAGTTCCAAGATGAGACAAATTGGTTCAAAAGTTCATATTGGATTCACAATATAATTCAGTAATTAGAAAGGTGACACTATACACTATTTGATGGCAAGAAGTATGTATTTCTGAGACCACTATCATGACAAGATATTATAGTGGTCACCCTTAAGGCCATAGGGCCTGTTTAATTCTTGAAGACTAAGAAGCATCTCAAGAAAACAATATTGTGAGTCAATACATCCTGACAGAAAGGAGATGATGGAGTATAGGCAGAGTATAAGGCAAAAAATGCTCTAAAAAACTTCCTATCCGTTTTTAGCTCAGGTTTGCCTGCCATACTGTGTCTATTGACGTCATTAGCCTCATTTTATTAGCAATTTAAAGGCCAAGTAGTTATTGTGGCTATTGACTATCTTGACTAAATGATTAAAAGCTAGGCCAATCAGGAAGTAGGAGCATCACCTGCAGCCAAGATCAACCTCAAAAGTCATTTGTAGGCATAGATATCCACATTTTATACTGACTAATAATGGGAGTAATTTCTTCACCCATATCTTTACCAAGCCCAACCAATTTAATGGGAGCAAGAGGCGAAATATCTTTTTCCTACCATCATAAAACCAATGTGACAGTTAAGTGAGTAAATAGGATGCTCGTAAAAATTATCCAAAGTTAACTTCAAGCAGAATCTATCTTGGAATAACCCCTGCGCTTGTAAGAGAAATGAGCATCCTTTTAGAACTAAGAATGGGCAAAGAGGTGAGCTAGTTAGGGTAAGCTGGGGCATCCACATGGCATAACTGGGGAAAGCTTCTAGAAACAAGGGTGAGTAGCTAATACAAGAACCCAGTGAGGTATGTTGGTCAGGTCCTGTAATGGCCTAGAAGAAGTGTGTGATGGTAGTGATGACTGTGCTGACCTGGTCTTGCGGGTGTCTACCACTCCCTGAGGGGAGAATATGGGCAGGAAGGGAGGTATGAGTTAGGCATGGTGCCTGTCAAACAGACTCCCCACAAGTTGGGGTTGCGTGGGTGTAGACCCTAGGACAAGGGAGGGGCAATCATGGTTGGCTGCACTTAGGTGCACCTGCCTACAATAAATGCCATGGTTTTCCAAGTTGGACTGGTGCTCACTTATCTACTGGTTCAGTTGGCATGTCGGCTGGTGTTGAAATGGATCATGCAAAGATGTGATAGCAGGTATAAAAGGACTTTAAGGCTTCCTAGACAAAAGTGTACAGAGAGCATAACTCCGTAAAAAAAGCAGGTGACAAAAGGGATGGCTTTGCCTTCTCCCCTTCAGGGGCCTTAAACCTGGGGGTCATTGGGTCTTGTCCCCCGCAAGGGGGATGAGAGGCATATTACCTGTACTGGCTAATGCAGATGAGCTGCCCAGTACTTATCAGGGCGGCATATTTCAGTTTAGGGGGTAGCGTGAGCTACTCCCAATTGCAGTTGAGCCTATATTTTTAAGAGATGCTTCGTTTCACGCAGCCCTAGTGCGGTGGGAAAAGTACTCCAGGTCTTCAAATGCAATAGTTGCCTGCACTAGGAGTCCTTCAGGGTTTTTTTAAAAACAAAGAAGGGGAAAAAGAATCCTGCTCACCCCCTCAATAACCAGGGTGATCTAGCCCAAATAATTAATTAGATGCAGGTGAAAGCTTACCTTCTTGAAGGTTTCTCATTTTCCCCCTCTTATCACCACCAACGAATTGGTGGAGAATATGAAGGGTGATGTCATGAGGAGGTGGTGGCCAAAATCCATTGCCAAGAGCATGGGTGCAGCATCCCACCATGACAGAAAGCGTCCCCTTATTTTGAGACTCATTATATATTAAGTTAGCCAACACTGAATGATATCAATTTAATTATCAACCGCATACTCAGTATTTCTCCTCTGACTTTCCCCTACCACCTGCAAATGCAAGTCTTCCTAAACAGGTTCAGACAAGGCACACAATTGGATTTGAAGTAAGACTGCCTGTATCTGCTACAACCTTGGGCGCATCCTGTTGGATGTCATGCAAATTATCACTGGAACATGTGGCATAGTTGCACAGGTTAAGATATTAGCAGAAAATTTTTATTCAATTTGGCCATTCAATATGGATCCAAGCTAAAATTAGTATACAACTAGTATATAATCAGCCATTGCTTTATTGTGACAATATTACCAAGCAAATCATAAACCATTTCCCTATTCCATTAAATAGTGAGCTTATAAGGCAGCAGTCAAAACATGAACTGCTGTTAGTCCATTTTTATTATATCTTCTTTAGTTCTACTATGGATTCCAGTCATTAATTCCATTTCTACTTTAATTAAATAATTTTCAATAAAAATTCAGCTATGTGTGCACTTTTGGGATCACTTAGCAGGTAGTGATATTGTCCCTAATCACTTTTAATCCGATGGTGTGGATTGCTGTCTCAGCGTTATTCTGGCTGCTGCTCTGCGTTGTTACTCACCCTGAGTGTCATTGCAATCTTAATTGATCAGCAAGCTACGTGAAAAACCGTCTTAATGGGACACTATCTAAGTTCAGCCATGATTACTTAAAACATCTCACATCAATTGGCCACCTTGATTTCCACATTCCAGTTAATGTATAAGAGACGACTGCCCTACCACTACTGCTACACTTAGTCTGGAAAAACCTGGCACAAATAAAAACTCTTAATATTTCAAGAAGCCTGCCAATAGTCAAAACAAAGTGACAATCTCAGTTCTTTGATAACAGTTTTACCATAAAAATACCTGACATGAAAAGGATAGAAAAATGCTACAAAGTAGCTAGTTTCAAATTAGGCATAAGATACTTTTTAATGATACCCACTGATCAGAATGATTACAGAAGAAAAATTGTATCTAGTTAGGCTTGTTAAAGATTAAAAATATTAAGCTTCTTTTATAAGCAAAGAGAATAAGACTGGCCATATTTACTTGTGCCAACTAAAAGAATTAAGAAGATTTAATAATCTGGCCAAATAATGAAAAGAGAATAGAGAAGAAAATATTAATGGATACAGTAATAAAAACAAGTTTTAAAGAATAAAATAAAATAATTAAAATGAAATGATCTTTTAGTAAAAATAAGACTGATATTAAGATTAGAAGCAGGAAAAAGGATTAAATATTACAGTCTAACATTGATATATATTTTATATATTTGAGGCAAGCTGACTGGGGGATGGACATTACCAAAATAGAGAAAGAAAGTATCGACATGAAACCTGAGCAGGGTCAACTCTGTCATAGAAAGTTTTTTCACCTCCGGATTGGGACTCAGATTTTTCTGGTTACATCATGGGTAAGGTTTTCGTGTTATTATACCTACTAACTGCAATAGTTTCCCTTCAGCTGGCACCCCAATTGATGTGCAAAGGGCGGAAATCAAACCTGCAACCTTCAGGTTTGTAGCTGTACGCCCTACCGACTCGCCTTCCACCCCCTCACATTGATATATATATGATATAATCATGATATTGAAAAGAGGAAACTTTATATGATTAGTAGAAACTATAATTTTCTCTCAAGGTGTAGAGGATAATCAGGTTCTAATTATTTAGTAGTTCAGCCCACCTCAACCAAGTCCTAACACTGAGAAACCAAAAAAAAGCCATGCATATAAAGCCTCACACACCGCATAATAAGTGTAACAGAGCTTCATGAAACAGGGTGTAAGTCCTGGGGACCAGACCCTACAACTGGATAGGGAGCAACATACCTTTTGGGTAAAAAGGGGCCCCAAAGGCCCAAGTGGACCCCCTGTTGCAGTTGAGCGACTTGGCGCATGTGGTAGATGAGCGCTGGGTGACTGCCCTTCCCCTTAAAGACAATCAGGTTACTCCCCTCCCCCCTCCTCAACCCTGGTAAGACTAATAGAGGGGGCCTGCCAGTAGATTATGCAAGCCAGGGGCCATGGGCAGGCCCCTGGGACCCTTCACTCATCAGGGAAAACATACCAAAATTTTGAGGAAATAGCCAGTGCTGGTATCAGAGCCCAGTCTGCAAATTCTGGGCCAAAGGAGCTAGTATGGACTGGCTGGGGCCAAAAATCAGATCAGCACATGATTCAGGTTCCGAACCAGGTTACAAGCAACTTGAACCAGTTGCCCCTACTCCCTGGGATGGATCCAGGAAGTTTGTATTGTGCAAATAATCAGATTGAGAGTTCAGATTAGGTTGCAGACAGACCAGCACCAAGGCCACAGCCCCCCGGGACAAATCTGGGGAATCTGACCATGTGAACAGCCTGACTCAAATGGTCAGGGCCCAGATTGGTACCATTGACCTGGTTTGGCCTCAAAAATTTGGAAAAATCTGCAAAGTTTTTTTTTATTTTTGCCAAGATTTTGGACATCCCCACCCTCCCACCCGCCAGCCAACCAAATCCCATCACTGATCCCCAATAATCTAATCCCTCAGCATCCTCACTATGTGATTCCCCAATACTTAAGGCAACTGCCCTGTCAAGGGGCAGTTGTCAGTTCATTCTCTAATCTTCTCAAACTTTGCACCAAATAAAATTTAAATACCCCATACGCCTTGCCGCGGACTCTGCCTGTTTATTTTTCAAAAATTCCACAGATCAATCCAGCAAATCGCGCCGCTATCCAGATAATCACCCTAATGATTGCCGAATGGGTCATCCAGTTGCTTGACCCTGCCACATGGCAGCGGATTGTATCTTCCATAAGCCGCCTTGCCCCCAATGACAAAGTCAATTATCTGTCCATTTTCACATATCCGTCTATTGCAAACCTGTCCGTTTGCAAGCTGCTGGGATCCCCAAGACCGCTCCCCTATTGGAGCAGCATCAGGGCGCCCCTGCCCCAGGCTTGCAAGCTCAGCCCCCACACCTGGCTTGTCCAATACTGGTCCCACCCACCTGAGGGCTCTGGAGCACCCTGCCCAAGGGGAGCTTAGTCCTAACGCTTGCCGCGGGTCTGTTTTCCTCTCTGACAGCACCCCTACTTGTGCGGTGGGTCCTGTCCCACCCCTCTATGGTGCACAAACTCACCTATTCAAAACTGAAGGCCAGCAACCGCAAACCCTGGAGGAGTTGTCATTCTCCCCACCTCTCCCGCCCTTGGGGGTTGCCCCCACAAGACACGCAGTTGCCCCATTGCAACCATCTGGTTTGCCTTGGGGCCTTCGGTACATTAATGAACCTTTACTTTCCTCACATTACCAATAGATCTCCCCTTCTTCTAGTCACATGGACCGCTGTGCCCTTGGCATTCTGGGCTCTCCACTGGGTGCTCACACACCACAACTGGGAGCCCAGCCTAATTCTTATCATTCGCATCCATGACATAATGAAATGACAAGTAACCTCAGCCTTCTCCGCCTTCCTCACTGGCACTGGCAAAGCGTTGGCCTACGTCCTTACCCTAAATGTGCTCTCTCTTTGCAACCTGGCCTTCTCCTGCTGGTCAGCTGCCTCGTTCATCTGAGCATGTTTCCAGGTTGTGTTGACCTGGTCCCCACCCCACCAAGCCCAGGTGACAAGTGTCACCCCATCAGTCAACATGACAGGGTTGGGAGTCCCCCCTATCCCTTCTGATGAGGTGGCTGACCAAATCCTGGGTGTACTGGAAGAGCTTCAGGTGTGCTTTACTGCTGATGGGGGGAAGTCCCCCCTTCCCTCTGATGCCCAGCAGACCGTAGCTCTCCTTGACACCCTAGACAGGGACGCCCGCCGCTGGGTCAGGGGATTGCTCCGCTCTGCTGCTAAGTCTGGGAACCCCACCCCTTTACTGGCGCTGGTCACTTTGGCAGTCCAGGCCCCTGAGTCTAGACCAGCGCGCCTTCTCCATCTCTTCACACTAGGACAGACAGCCACGGACCTACCCTCCCTGATTGAAGCTTTCGCGGTCCTGGCTCCTACGGTGCCCATCCTTCCCAAAATCGCCATATCTGCCTTCAGAGCTGCCTTGGACCCCACTGCAGCCGCCCATGCATCTTGGGACCCCCTCCTCAGGTCCTTAGAAATTGCATTCTCTGTGGCTCATGCAATTGGGGCCAGGCCCTTCCATACTCCCACATGTGCTGTCACAGCTCTTGAGGTACCACATGCCACCCCCTCTCCCCCTGCCAGTGGTCACAGCCAAGAGAAGTGTCCCTAAGCCTCGCCGCCCTCTGCGCCCCCTCTGTACCCACCTTGGGTACCTTCCCCTCGGAAGAGCCCCTGCCTGCTGCACCCCCTGCTCTCACCCCAGATCAGGAGAGCGGGTCCTCAATCCCCTAGAGTTCAGAGCCTGCCCATCTTGGCGCTATCACCCCCTAGTTAACCCGGAGGCCCCCTTTGAAGAGAGTGGAGCATGCATACGCATCAACCCTCGCTGCCCCATTTGGGACAAGGATGAAGCAGAAACCCCTCCCCAGTTACAGAACAGCCCAGCGCCTCTTGGTCAATCTCTTCTAATGATGGGTCATGCCCCCTCCTCAGCTGCCCTCTCTCTCGCCCATCCCAATAAAGGGATCAAGCCTAGTTCTTGTTCCCTATCTCTTTCCCCTCAGAGTTGGGTGAATTTACCATGCAAGCCCTCCTTGACACCAGAGTGGCAGGCAACTTTATCGTCCTCAGTGTGGCGCATTCCTTGGACCTGGCGATGGAAGAAGCCTCATCATTCCTGGGCGCCTCATCAGAGCCCATGAAGTCTTACTGCATCTGCCGTCCACTGCACTTCTCCATTCACAATTTTGGGTTTAGTGACCACTTCTAAGACGTACAGGACTTTCTCTACCCCATGATCTTGGGGGTAGGCTGGTGGTGGCGACAGCAGGTCTGCATTAATCTTGCAAATAACTCCTTGTTGTTTTCAAACCTCAAGTTGAGTGGAGAGTTTCCCTTGTTGAAAATCCTCCCCCTGGGCACATCACTTGGCTCCATTTCCCCCCCTGATCCCACTCCTATTGACCTCCCTTCAGACTTCCCACCCTTCCTAACCCCCTTATAAGTCCATCTTTGACATGTCGCTGGCTTCCAAGCTCCCCCTACACTCTGAATATGACCTAACATTTCAGCTGACGGTCGACCTAGTGAAGATCAACTGCCCCCTCTACCCCTATACAGAGGAAGAGAATAGGGCTTTGGGCAGTTGGCTGGACGAGATGCTATAGAAGGGGTGGCTCATCAAGAAGTCTTCCCCTGTCACCTCCCCAAAGTTTTTGCTAGGAAAGCAGATGGATCCCTGCGCCCCTGCGTCAACTATGGCCACATCAACAACATACCATCCCCAACCCATACCACTTACCCTTAGAGCAGAGCATCGCCTAGGTCATTACCAAGTCTCGCGTCTTCTTTAATTTGGACTTGGTGAACGCCTTTAATCAGGTGAGGGTTGCGAGGGGTCAGGGGTGGCTCACAGCCATACGCACTTTCCAGGGGCTTTTCCAGTTCAAAATGATGCTGTTCGGCCTGAAGAATGCACCAGCCACTTTCCAGCGCCTCATTGACGATGTGTTGGGGGACTTGCATTTCTCATATGCGGTGGCCTATATTGATGACATTTTGGTCCATTCCCCCACCCCTGAGCAACATGACAGGGATCTAAAAGCGGTATTGGCAGCCCTCCACAAGGCAGAGCTATATGTTAAACCCTCCAAGTGTGAATATTTCAAGGATAAGGTTACTTCTTATAAATCTTGTCCTGAAGGATGGTCATGCTGTCCCCCCTGCAAGCTGGAGGCTATTCAGTCTTGGCCCACCCCAACCTCACAAAAACAACTTCGCAGTTTTCTTGGAACTGTCACCTTTTTGTAGAAATTTTCCCCTGCTCTTGACCAACTGACAGCACCCCTGAACCCCCTCACTGGGAAGAACGCCCCCTTCAAGTGGTCCTCAGAATGCCAGCAGGCCTTCGAGTCTATCAAGGAGGTTTTCCTCACCACCCCAGTCCTGCGGCATGATGATACTTCCCATCCATTCATAGTAGCCTACGATGCCTTGTCAGTGGCAGTGAGTGCCGTGCTGCTACAGGAGCATGAGGGAGCTGAGCACCCGGTGGCCTATTAGTCCCATATGTTCACTGCAACAGAACAAGTGTGGCCAATATATGACAAGGAGCTAGCGGCAGTGGCGTGGTCACTCACCCACTGGTAATACCTCCTGCAGGGCGCCCAGCATGAAATCACTGTTTGGACTGACCATAAGGCATTACTATACTACCACAAACCCCAGAAGTTGGGGCACCGGCAAACTCACACATACCAGGACCTATGTGGGTCTCATTTTAAATATGAACTTATAAAAGGCCCCCTGAACATGTTGCCAGACATGCTCAGCTAAAACCCATCTCTATCACCTAATGGTGGAGAGGACCCACTAGAGCTTACTACTGTAGTGCCCTCCTCCCAAATCCTCTCCTTGGCCCCCCCACGGTAGCTTTTTCTGACATTTCCCCCAACGCTCCGCTCCTCCTCTGCGTCCTCGCTGCCCAGACCTGTTGCCCCAAAGGATTAGAGCTTTATATTGACCTAGAGTCTACGAGTTAGAAGAGAGCCCCATATACTTTGTGGGAGAGAACCATCTGGTTCTGCAATTGGGTTTGGGTCCCCTCATCCCTACATAACTGTGTTATCGAGTAACACCATGTCCCCCAGACTGTTGGGAACCCTGGCATCAAGAAGTGCGCAGATCTTGTAAAGAGAACCTATAATTGGCCAGGGTCCTCAAAGGACATTCCCTCCTGGATCTCCCGCTGTGTCACCTGCGCCTAGGCAAAAATCAGATCATTCTGGGAAGAAGGGGTTTCTACACCCCATGCAGCAGGCTGAAGGCCCATGGACCTCAGTCTCAGTGGAATTCATTGTGGAGCTTCCCCCTCTAATAGCTCATTTGATATCATGGTAGTCATAGATCGATTTACCAGGTTCGCGCTCTTCATCCCCTACCTCTCCTTTATCACCAAGGCGGAGACTGCAAATTTATTTGTCAACCATGTCTTTGCCATGTTTGGTCTCCCCAAAGAGATAGTGAGCGACAGGGGACCCCAGTTCACTGCCCAGTTCTGGGAATAGTTGCTAACCCTCCTCAACATCAAGCCCTGCAGATCTTCTGCCTACCACCCCCAGTCCGATGGGCAGACTGAGCGGGTGAACCAGGTACTGGAGCAGTACCTGCGTTGTTATGCGACAGCCTCTCAAGACACTTGGGCCAAGGACCTGCCCCCCGCACAGTTTGCATATAAATATTTACTCCACTCCTCGACCAACCTCTCCCCCTTTGAGACCACCCTGGATTACAGCCCCTCCTTCCAAATTGGCCCCAGCTCTCCTCAGCAGTCCCTGCAGATGAAGACCGCATGTGTGCACTCCACAAGACACACAACCTGATTTTTGAACATTTGACAAAGTTCATTGAGGACTACAAAAAGTTTTGCTGACTGGAAGTGCCTGCCTGGACATGAGAATAAAGTCAGCTCCCTCATTATGCTGAACACCCACAATCTTCCCTTGAAAGTCCCCAACTAAAAACTTGTTGCCAAACGCTCTGGTTTTTTCATAGTCAAAAAAGATTTAGGCAATGGAGCCTACCATTTGAAGCTGCCCTCTCACTGGAAGCAGCATAACGTCTTCCTTAACTCCCTCCTGACCCCCTTCAAAGGGGAAAGGCCAACATCACCAGAGCCAATACTCATTGGGGAATCCCAGGAAGTGGAGGTGGAGGCTATCCTGGCTTCCCAGAGGTCCCGCAGATCCGTTCAATACCTGGTTGCCTGGAAAGGCTACCCCTTTTATGAGAACAGCTGGGTGAGTGCACACAATTGTGCAAATTTCAAGGACCTGATATATGAATTCCACAACTCCCACCCGGCAGCCCCTTATCCCCCCAGAAAATCACAGCCATCCTGGCCATAAGCTCCCATAGAGGCACAAGAACTATGCCCTGGTCCATGCCCCAGGTAAGGCCTCCTCCCTGTCAAAAAAGGAAAGGGTAGTATAAGTCCTAAGGACCAGCCCCTACAACAGGATAGGGAGCAACATCCCTTTTAGATAAAAAGGGGCCCAAAGGCCCAAGTGGACCCCCTGTCGCAGTTGAGCGACTTGGCGCATGTGATAGATGCGTGCTGGGTGACTGCCATTCTCCCTAAAGACAATCAGGTTACACCTTCCCCCCTCCTCAGCCCTGGTAAGACTAATAGAGGGGGCCTGCCATGAGATTATGCAAGCCAGGGCCCATGGGCAGGCCCCTGGGACCCTTCACTCACCAGGGAAAAATACCAAAATTTAGAGGAAATAGCTAGTGCTGGTATCGGAGCCCAGTCTGCAAATTCTGGGCCAAAGGAGCCAGTATGGACTGGCTGGGGCCAAAAATCAGATCAGCACATGATTCAGGTTCCGAACCAGGTTACAAGCAACTTGAACCAGTTGCCCCTACTCCCTGGGATGGATCTAGGAAGTTTGTATTGTGCAAATAATCATATTGAGAGTTCAGACCTTGTTGCAGACAACCCAGCACCAAGGCCACAGCCCCCCGGGACAAATCTGGGGAATCTGAACCGTGTGAACAGCCCAACTCAAATGGTCAGGGCTCAGATTGGTACCATTGACCTGGTTTGGCCCCAAAAATTTGGAAAAATCTGCAAAAGTTTTTTTGATTTTTGCCAAGATTTTGGACATCCCCACCCTCCCACCCACCAGCCAACCAAATCCCATCACTGATCCCCAATAATCTAATCCCTCAGCATCCTCACTATGTGATTCTCCAATACTTAAGGCAATTGCCCTGTCAAGGGGCATTTGTCAGTTCATTCTCTAATCTTCTCAAGCTTTGCACCAAATAAAACCCAAATACCCCATACACCTTGCCGCGGACTCTGCCTGTATCTTTAATAATTCTACAGATCAATCCAGCAAAGCGCGCCGCTATCCAAATGATCCTGATGATTGCCAAATGGGTCATCCAGTCACTTGACCCTGCCACATGGCAGAGGATCATATCCGCCTTAAGCCACCTTGCCCCCAATGACAAAGTCAATTCTCTGTCCATTTTTGCATACCCGTCTAATGCAAATCAGTCCATTTGCAAGCTGCTGGGATCCCCAAGACTGCTCCCCTATTGGAGCAGCATCAGGGCGCCCCTGCCCCAGTGCTCGCAAGCTCAGCCTCCACTCCTGGCTCGTCTGCCACTGGTCCCACCCACCTGAGGGCTCCAGAGCACCCCACCCAAGGGGAGCTCAGCCCTAATGCTCACTGCGGGTCCATTTTCCTCTCCAACAGCACCCCTGTTCATGTGGTGTGTCCTGTACCGCCCCTCACTGGTGCACGAACTCACCTATTTGAAACTGAAGGCCAGCAACTGCATTCCCTGGAGGAGTTGTCATCCTCCCCACCCCTCTCCCGCCCTTGGGGGTTGCCCCCGCAAGACTTGCGGTTGCCCCATTGCAAACATCTGGTTTGCCTTGAAGGTCTTTGGTAAGTTAATGAACCTTTACTTTCCTCACGTTCCCCATAGATCTCCCCTTCTTCTAGTCGCACAAACCGCTGTGCCCTTGGCATTCTGGGCTCTCCACTGGGTGCTCACAAACCCCAACTGGGAGCCCAGTATAATTCTTATCAGCTGCATCCATGACACAGGGAATAGAGGAGGAACAAATTTGTTAATTTAATCTGATATAATCTCCAATTGGGAAGAAAACAGGCGCCAAGGAAGAGATAATCAAAAGGAAGTTGGTTCTGTAGTGTTATATCTTAAAAGTTGCTAGTTGATCACAAATACCTCCTTTTGCCACCATTCAATAAGAGGTGGAACATGATTTACAAGACCAGAAGGCATCCGCTCAAAAGAGAATTCCATAAGGTGACTGAGCAAGGCCATCCTGGGCAGAGTATCATCCTTATTGTCATTGTGAAGGTCTTGATAGTAGCTCTAACTTCTGATCAGAAGTGCACATTGTTCACATTATAAATTTTTATTGACCTTTTGCTTTAACTAAAAAGCCAGTTCATTTGAAGGCTGCACAATTATTAATTTCTTATAGCTCCAGTGGAATCTCCTAGCAGACTTCGGCGTCACTAGGGCAATCTCTTAGTGAAATGGTCATCTCTAAGGAAAATCTCTTAAAATTTTATACGGGCAAAATCTCTCATAAATACTAGGCAAAACATGTAATTAGGAGCGGTAAACAATCTAATTAAAAAATTTGGGGGCATTTATAGATTTAGTCAATGCCATGCATAATGTAGGATATGGCGATTTCAAGAATAATGCAGTGGAAAGTGGATGTTTTTGATAAAACAATTCTATCAATTAATTCAGCAGCTACAGAAGATTCTCTGACTTGCAAGATCTTTATCAGCTAATCTAAAAGACTCAGAAGGGGTTTGAGCTGTTAACTGCTCATCTTGGTTTACATCATTTGTGGCAATTTTGTTATCTTCTGCCCTGACAGTACTCCCTTGAGAAGAATGTAATTAGTGCCATTTAAATTTCATTTTAAAAATGGTGGTTATCCTGGTAGGGTAATTTCTGCTTCTACCTAATGCAGGTTTTGTTTGAAACAAGTCTAAACCCTGTAATGGCTAAAAAATTCTTGGTGTGGTATATTTGTCCTAAGGTTGGCCCACCTCAAGTACTTTAAATTTCATTTGAACTAGTAAAATCACACTTATTCCCAACAATGACCCCTTCTAAGTTCTTGCTAAGGAGGGGCATAATCTTGGAGTAATCTAGCGTGGACTCAATTTACAACGGAGCTCAATATAGCAGAGGTGATTGAGTATTGGATCCTTAATGTTAAATCTTTTATATTTTCTGAGCAGGTATATCAAGTTTTGAACCTTATTCACTGCTCAGTGATGATAGAAAGATACAATATCTCACAGATGTTACTCATGCAGAAATGGTTTCTGTAAATTTCTTTTATCAGCCTATTTTTACTGATAGTTCCCATGTAATTGCAGCTAAAACTTTTAGTTGGAATATTTTATCTACCAACTTTTGCAACATGAGTTTAGTTGTTTCCAGCATGGAGGTCTCCAATATATGGTAAACACTTGAGGGTAAGATTGGCTCCTGGCCATATAGAGCTTATAATGAATAAATTTGTATAATACAGTGGTAATTCACACAGTATTCAATAGAGCTTCCAGAAGTATTTATTCCACTAAGATGGGTCATATTGAGCCATTTTTCAGAGTATGTCACCTAGAGTTCCATTCACTTGTTCACTTCCCCACTAGTAGAAGGATGACCTGGGTTAGAAAAAGAGGGAAAGTGCCCATCAACGACTTAAGGTCAATAATAACTTTAGATAAAAAGTAATAAAGTTGTAAGACAGCGGTACCTTCAGGCTACTTTAAAGGGTTAAAACCTGTTTGAGTAAAATAGAAGAAGTAAACTTAGAAGTGGGCGAGGTGGCTGATATGGCCTCAACCCAATTTTTGAAGTGATCAACAAAAAACGATATACTGGTGGACGTACATTGTTGTAGTTAGTGGTTTGACAATGTCAATGATCACAGTAGCAAATGGGGCGATAGGACCCTCAACCTGGTGTTGATGGGTTGGTACAGGAGTTTTCTGGCTATCTCAAATATGACAAGAATCATTGACGTCTTGGATCAACTCAATTAACACTTTTTTAGTACTACACTTGCTACACTGATTAGTTTTTCTGATGGCGCCATATCCTAAAATCAAATGGACCTCAAAAGAAGTCTCTGATATAGCTGAAAGAAGGACATAAGGTAGCAGAGAGACTACAAACAGTTTGTATAGCAGTCTATCATTAATTCAGATTCGCTTTAATCTCTTTAGTTGGTGTTGAACCATGAGTGTCTCTTGACTCCATTCCCCCAGTCTTGCAATAACAGTTCTCCTGACTGATACTGCATTTAATTATAAGCTCAAAGATGTAACTTATAATAGAGGTTAAAAACAAAAAGAGGGGGTAAAATATATTTTATTGATTTAAAAAGCGTTGATACTTATAGTATATGTGGGGACTTGGTGCCTCAGGACCTTTGTGGGATTGTACAATCAGGATCTTCCATAGCCTTCTGGATCAACCACTTAGTCAGCGCCCTTATTGCTCTGCTTCATTCTTGTGACTACATAAGTGGGGGCCGCGCCTCTTTAGGTTCAGAAAGTGGGGAACATTTTTGAGGGCATCTCCACTAATTCTAGTGTGTATTGATTGATGATCAAAAATTCCCATCAGTGCCTTCAGAGGCAGGTTTCACTCAAGCTGACTCAAGCGTCAACTTATTGAGGCTCAATTTGGAAGTAGGAATTTTGAATGGCTTGTTATCTTGAATCCTGATAACGCCCCACCTCAAGGTCCTGTAAGAGGGGGGCAGAGGGCCAAAAAAATTGGTCATAAAATTGGTTCACCACTGCCCCTGATGGACATCATCAATGAAATACTTTGAATTAACCTTATGAATGACCTTATAAGGTAAAAATCAAAAAATGTCAAGCATGTTCTGTCAATCTCTGGTTTGGTGTTGATAGAAGAGAACAAGGTTTTTAATCAAAAAAATTGGTAAGAAGTTTTAGCTGACATTAAATTGTCTCCCTTTTTGTGGTGGTGACAATGCCTTGCATGGCTAGGTCTTGAAGACGGATAATTCTAATGCCTAAGGCCCTCATAGTTGACTCAAAGCTCTCAGGCATGGGGTTTAACAAGCAGATGCTAAATGCTATTTGGTAACTGGGGAGAATGCCCATATAAAGTTCCAGCGGGACATCCTAATGATCTAATGGTACCTTATGTGGTAAGCAAGCAAAGTTTAGGGTAAACAATGATTCCAGTGGGTAGGGTCAGAGGCGACCATCTTCCACAGGATAGAGACAAAGATTATAATGCATGCTTACCAACATATTGGTTGAAGTGCTGTAAAGGGCGATGAAACTCTGATTAGTTCAAAAAGCGAAGTTACTTTTTGAACTTCCTGTGAGGTAAAATTTAGCCCTCTGTCTGAAAGTAAAGTTTGTGGGCACTTGTGCTGGTGGAAATGGACTTAATAATAAATAGGGCCGCAGCTTTAGTTGTGACAGCGGGGAAAGAAAGCTCTTTTATCCTTTTGGTCAGATGGTCCACAGCTAAGTAGATATACATATGGCTCTGCAAATGAAGGAGTAGAGGGCCCACTACATCAATACTAACGATTTTAAAGGGACTTTATGGGACCCTGACTGAGTGCTGATATAGTGGACTGGCCCAATCTTGATAACATCATGTAATACAAGTCTCTAAAACACCTAGATGATCTCTACCATTTGGTCCCAGTAGTATAATTTTTCATTTGTGAGTCTTCTTCACTTCCCCATGTCCCACTGTCATATTCACTTCTAATATAGTATCAGTTAGAGAAAACGGGTAGATATAATGGAGCCATCTCTAATTAAAGATTTCATATATCATTTTGTTATTAATCTAAGTGCCTTGGGCCATTTTTGGAGCTTGGATTGGATCTCAGGAGTCTTCAACTCCCATCTTTCAGGATGGCCAATTAGATCATATAGTAAGTCTCTTTTGGGGTCAAAGAAGCTAGTACCAGCATCCTAGAGAGATCATCGGCGTTCTGATGAATTACTTTTCCATGATGAACTATAGTGAAAATGTAGCTCTGCAGCCTTAGAGACCATCTGACTAAATGGTCATTGGGATTTTTTTATGATTCAGTAATAAGAGCGAAAAAGTCAGTGAAAATGGTGAAATGGGTACCATAGATTCTGGACCAGAAATGCTAAATTGCCAAAAAAACATCTAGGCATTTATGCTTAGTAACATTAAAGTTCCATTAGGCCTGTTTGGGCCTTACTGAGATGAGCTACTGGATGATCAGCCTAATTTTCATCGTGCTGGGATAGGATGGCCACAATGGTGACATCACTAGCATCCATGATTAGTATGAAGGGTCAATTGAAGTGTGAATGAACTTAAAAAGGTTTAGAACAAATATTAGTATCAGCGATTATACGCATGGTCTTTGTTAATGTTACCACTCAAAGGGCATGTTTTTTAAGAAGGTAGAAATGTTCAACCAAGTTGGTGAACTAAGGAATGTACGGACAATAAGAGGTCCATGCCTATAATATTTCATATCCCTAATGCTCTGGAGGCTCAACATCATCTTAATGACATCAACTTTTGTCTGAGATGGGCAGGATACTGTCTATAGAGACCTTATGTCCAGGGGATTCCATTTCTGAATAAAAAGATGAGCACTTCGAAGGTTTATGTTTTATTTAAGCCTTTTTAGACAGGTAAAGATACCCCTCAGCTGTTCCAAATGACCATCAATGGTTCATGGAAAACAGTGATATCATCAAGATACACAAGGATGCAGGATAATTAAAGTCACCTAGGATCTCATTCATGGCGCGTTGAAAGGTGACTGGCATGTTGCAAATGCCTTAGGATCCTCATTGACTCAAATAGAACCACATTGGCTATAAGAGCACACTCAGCTTGATTTTAGGGGTCAGCTCCACTTGCCTTTATCCGCTAGAAAGATCCATGATGAAAAGTATTATGATTTGGAAAGCAAGTGGAAAAATTTGCCAATTTTGGGCAAAAGATAACTTTCTTTTATAGAGATATAGTTGAGCCAGCGAAAGTCCATCACTATGTGATGACTAACATCCTTCTTCCAAACTGAGAAGAGCGGGGAGGCCCAGGATCTGCTTGATGGTAATAATAGCCTGGATTCAAGTAGTTTCTTGAGCTCAACAGCCACTTGAGCTTTCTCAACCTTACTTTTTTAGAAGGGATGTGACCAAATGGGGGGAGCATCCCCAGTCCTCAAGTGATGCAAAGGTTTCACTCATTTTTTTAAGATTGTAGGTAAAGGTTGAGAAGATGTCTGAGTATTCTTCTAATAATTTCTTGACCTGGATCTGTTGCTCATTAGTGAGCTCCTGCTGGATATGTGTGTCTACTAGAGCTACTAATGAGTAGTTTCTATCCCAGATTCTTATTAATTTACAAAGCTAAAGGCATCGTTGAGGGCCTCTACAGGTAAGAGGCGCAAATAAGCAGCTGCAGTATCTGGTTCACTACCCTGGTTTGTCAGTAAGGTTTGCCAACAACTCTGATATGGATTTATCATAGGCTGGATCTAAACTTTCACGGACAGGTTAGAACCTCCTTGAATGACAGATTATCTAGGCCTCAAATTTAAAGCAGGTATCTGGATGAGATGTTGACGTGAACCTGAGGGTCCTGATAACCTGGGACTTAAGCAGCTAGTAGTTGACTTAGGCAAAGACATTAGCATGCCTTCTTGTCCATCAACTGCAGGAAAGCATTCATACGTGAAAGCCCCTTACATGATACTTTAATCAGTCAATTCAACTTTTACTCTCTAATAGACAATTCACAAGCCTTCATCTCCCTTTTGCCATCGCGTGATTTTTCAAAAATTAGTGGATCTGGTATCCCATTAGGGATAAAAATCCCTCGACATAGTGCACTATGGCAGAATAATCTTGGGGAAATTAAATTCTAAGAAGAGGGTAATAGCTTGGGTCACTATTTCAATGCGGGAGTTTATCTGGGAAGCTTCCTAAAGCAAATGGTTAAGTAAAAAAGGCCCAATGGAGCAAGTACACTGTGGACCAGTCGTGCCATATTTCACCTATTGAGGCAATTCTGGAGTAATTTTGATGCGTTTCATTTTTTGGTTAAAATGATAAGCCTGTGGAACCACTGTTGACAATGAGTGGACAGGGATTTTATGGACCAGAACAGTGATGCAAGTATCTAAACTTCTGAACTGTAGAGGTAGTGTGAAAAACATTCAAATTCATCAGAAGAAATGTTATCTGTATCAGGTTCTTTATTGTCAATAGGTACCAAAACTTCCTCTTCTATTATGACAACTCCATGACCATCAGAGTTCACTAAAGGTTCTTTAGGTGGTACAGGGCCATCAGCATGAAGTTTATCGTCCTTCATGCTGAAGGCCTAATCTGCTACTTTGGAAAGGCTTTACAACAATTCTTGGCGCTGTGATGATACCCATTGCAGTAGGTGCATCGAGGTCTAGAATTCTTATTGTTTTTGACAACGTGGATCTGAGGCCAGCTGAAGGAAATGGACGCGTTAGACTTTGGGTGCAGGATAGATGAAGATACCTAGTTAAATAATTCTTCAATTCTCAGTTGCAAGAAAAAAAGATTCTTCTAGCCAATCATTAGCATTTGTAGCTCAAGATAAGATTTTAACGTAGAAATGACTGCATTTATGGCTTTGTTTATAGACGATGTGGTTAGTGTTACTAAGGGCTGTGCTTGGGCATAAAGAAGCTAACGACTCCACAGGTCTTTCTCCTTTGTTCAGAAGAATACCCATGAAAACTAGTTCTGATTGACATGGATGGTAGCTTCCAAATTCTTGAATTAGGGTGATACAAACTTGGACCCAGCTGTAACATTCCTTTAGATGGGAAGTAATAGTTTCCTGAGAAGTACTATTCAAACAGGAGTGAATATGCTTCACCTTCTATCAGTTGGTAGCTCCTTCCATAAGACTCTTATAAGCATATAGGAAGGAATATATTCCCATCAGGCCAGGGGTAAAAGTCTCCTTAAAATTAGGTTTAAAGTTAGTTATAATAGGAGTGGAAAGGGTATTGACACCAGGGATCGGTGAAGACTCAGAAATCTCAGTTTCCTCATAGTCTCAAGGGCTTGTTGATCCAGTCTTCATCTCATACCCTCAAGGTCCTCTTGAATATCCGCCTAGTTTCCGTTTAGGATGTAATGGAGGCCTTAAGATCCCTATGCTCTTTTTGTGCTTAGATGTCAGCATTCTGAAGAATATCCTAGATCTCTAGGTTATTCAAGAAACTGTTGAACCCTTGGTAGGTTTTCTCAAGATGTGGATTCGATTGTAGGTGAGATTGATATAGTCGCTGAAGGCATCCATATCATCCAATAAGGCCTCAATCAAGACCCTAGGGCTAAAAGGGACCCTATCCACTCTAAATTTTTACCCTAAAGCAACATTACATATTTTATTCCATAGGCGGCAAGAGTTTTTAAACTGTCCTTTCTCCAGGATTCTTCAGGGTCACAAAGAGTAGGCGCCGCGGGACCATAGGGTCCTTGAGGCCCATGGGGTCCTTTGGGCCCTTCACTTCCAGAGGTGATGTCATGAGAGGCCGACCCTTGATAGTAATATTGTAAAGTTGCACATGGTTATTTAATTGGTTGAGGCGTTAAACCTAAGAAGCCTCAAGTAGCTATACGTTGTGAAGGAGCTAAACCTTGAGGCAGCCTGAAATTCCACTAACCATACAGTGAGTAGATTCTGATTTTTTAATTAGGCAACAGCTATCAAAAATGTCTTTTCAATTGTCATGAATTAAAGAGTAGGCTGCGTTATAAAAATCTACAATATTGGATTGTGATTTTTTAAACCCTAGTTGTCTGGAGAGTTCATAGTGGTGCAACCCGACTATTTGTATGAGGTGATGTATGGCAGGATGGACAAAACTCTGGAGATAGCAATCAAAATCCTAAGTTAACTCTCCTGCTAGCAGTATAGCCTATATTAGATCCCGCTCATAGAGGATAATGAAGGAGTGTAGGAGCGATCAGAGAGGCCTCCCATAGAGTAGATGACATTTAGTATCTGTTGGATAATCTCATTAAGGTTCTCAAACTGAAGTTATTAATGATTGTTGTTGATGGAGGGTAGAGTAAACTGAAAGTGGGCAAAAAATCTAAGTAAAAACCTGCTTGAGAGAGTCTCATATTGTAGGGTGTTACCCATTGAGTTACGGTTCTTAACCAATCAGAAGGTTAGTTTTCTTGACTGCTATTATTCTCCATTGTTTATGATGGACATTTTCACTTGGCATCTCGGAGCACCCTGTAGTGAACACCACTTTTCTTGGCGTAACAGCTCTCTTGGCTAACCCCAAAGTTCAAGAAATGGGCTCAAAGCTGTAACTTAGTGGAGATGTCAAAAAACTAAAATATGAGGATAGATAGAATAATCTATTGAGTTAAAAAGAATCAATATTTATAAGAAGTTTGGGGACTTAATGCCTCGTGTTATTCATATACCTGTACAATCAGGATCTTATAAAGCCTTCCATATTGACCGTTTGGTCAGCTCCTTATTGTTCTGATTAGTCCTCATGACCGCAGAGGTGAGAGCCACACCTCTTGAGGTTCAGTAAGTAGGGAAGAAATTCCTGAAGGAATTTCCATCAATTCTGGTGCGCATGATACTTTCTGATTAAAACTCACAGAGGTGCCTTCAGAGACAGGTTTCATTTGTGCTGGCTCAAGAGGTGACTTATAGAGGCTTGATTCTGGAGTAGAGATTTCGAATAGCTCATTTAATTAAATTCCAACACTCAAGTTTCTTATTAATGTCATAAATTTGATCTTCTTTTGAGGCGTAAAGGGTTGATATGGGTAGATGGAACAATCCATCAGAGTTTATGTGTATCATTCTGGTGTGATGATCATTAAAAAACATAACTCTGGAGTTTTTAATGCCCAGCGGGACATCTGTTCATCTGTTTCATTTGTTGTAGTTACCATATAGGCTCATGATTTGTAACTACTGTTAGGTGCTCTATATAGGAAAGGATGGAAATGCTTAATGGAGAGCAAGACATCTAGCATTTCCACTAAGTTTTGCTTTATTCCTTTCACCCAAGTTAGTGTTATATAAAATACGCTTTAGGATGATCAGCTCTATTTTCATTAAGCTATGCCAGAATGGTCCTAACATCCACATCACTAGCTTCAGTAAAAAAATAAAGTGTTTTCAAACTCAGGATTCATCAGAACAGGAGCAGTCAAAAGGGCTTTGCTAGGATTCTAAAAGCTTGCTGTTAAGTTTTTACTCATTTGTGTGGAACCTCCATGTGGAGCAGATACTTCAGTAATTCATCAAGCTCAGCGAAGTGTAATAAAACATCAGTAATAACTGATAATCCTAAGGAAACCTTGTTATTACATAAGCTGGATGGTGATTCATCTTCTCATTTACAACACTTTTTCAGGCGGCAGCAAAACCCCTTCCTTATTTACTTTATGCCAGAGTATATACATTACAGCTTAAAAAATTAGCATTTTGTGGGTTTTAGCTTCAGCGACATAGAGCAGAGATGTTCAAAAACTTACTTTGAGTTGCGAGTTGTTAGTTAAAGGTACAAGAGAACACAGTCACATTGCTGATGTAGACTAACACACAACACATCTTTATGTCCCATTTAGGCCATCCATATCCCTCTGGAGCGTAGCTGATGCATTGCATAGTCCAAGTGACATTCGTGTAGGTATAAACAACCCTTCAATTGCTATGACAGCATCTTTCGCCTGATCATCCAGCACAATTCCAATATATGAGTGCCACTAGCTTTCTCATTGCAGAGAACTTTTGGGAACCAGTCAGGAGTTGAAGGGAATCGTCAATCTGGGGTAGTGGATAACTATCACTTTGGGTAAGGGCGTTTAATTGGCAGTAATTCATTACCATCCAATGCCCCAATAGCATATGATTACTAATAATGAGGCCCAAAGACCTTGTTAGCGCTTATGTAATCAGGCTTCCAAGAGTTGATTCAGCTCCTTCATCACCTGGCTTTATTAAACCTTAGACTTCCCAGTAGGGTGAGCCCAGATTGGAGGAGAGTCACCCATAAGCACTCTATGTTGCACCCCCTACATTTTAAAGCCATCAAAAACTTTTAAGAATATGCAATATAGTCTTTAATCAAAGCATTCGCTTGAAGCTGCTGCTCAGAGGTGAGGGTGTCACTTGTCTTTGCATTTATGAGGGCAAAGGTATGAGTATTATCAATTCCTAAATCACGTAGCTCTACACATCTGCGAATATATTCTAACTTACCTAGTGAATAGATTTCAAAAGTATGCATTAGGTTGGTTTTGAAAATTTTGTACAAGGTTATTGGTAAAGTTAGCCATCAGGATGGCTAGGACCCCACAATAAGCAAGATTGAGCACCCTGGGGCAGGTAAAAGGCTTGCAGATGGCTGTATTAGATTCTCCTCAAATTATAACATATGTTCTGTGGAATGGTAATCTTGATTACCATGTTCTACAGTATTTGGGACTTTAGGGGTGTAGTTACCAGTTATAAAGTATAGAGGCATCCCTTCTTGTGCTTCAGCATTCTAGGGAGGCAGTTTAGTTTATTTCCTAATGACTTAGTACTTTAGCTGCTCAAGGAATTTTAGATGATCCAGTAATCAACTCCCAATTTTTTTTCCTTTCTTTCTAGGAGCATCTCTAACCACTTAAATGATAAGATATGAATTATTTAAAATACAACTCTTATAACTAATTTTAGTGTCAAACTAACAAGTGATTGGGTGCCTATGAGTAGGTCATAATTGCCATTGTACAGTACAACCGCTGTGGCTGTCACAACCAGTGATCCAACTGGACCGGAAAGGCGGATAAGAACCCAGAGATTAGGTCCGCTGAGGCCCCACAGTTCCATAGTATGAGGTGTGGGTTTGATCTGATGCAACTTTTATCCTCCTTAAAGTCAAGAAATGACGTTAACCACAATCCAGTATTAGCTATGGATAGAATTTTCACCTTTTGTATAACTACTTTGACACGGGTAACTCAGTACCAAAATGAGGAATTTGAAAATATTTTACTTCCTGGTGGAAGCAGTCCAGGAGGAATAGAGTAAGAGGAGTTTAGATCTTTTATGAAATTTATAAAATTACAAGATACCCACTTGAGAAAATGGTAGTAGGATGAAACATTCAGTGCATGGAATAACAGTAAACGTGGGCTGAGGCACAGAGTCATTAGCAGTGAGTTCCTCACGCCCTAATCTGACTCCAATTTTCCCACCTCAACAGCCTTTTTCTTCTGACAGGTAGCCTCAATACCCACTTAACATGTATTAGGAGCAAGAAAAACGTCGATTTTATGATCTATGTGGGGGTCCCACTGCATAAATGTTGGGTCAGTCCCCTTGGTAGGTGATTTATGCATCAGCAAGCTCAGGGAAACCCCATGATGGTTTTCTAATATCAAAGATAGACTTGGCTAGCTTTTTTGCATTCAGGAAATGTATCACGAGGTTCTTACTAACTGAAATGCAGAGAAGATGGCAGCACTGGCATTATTTAGGTTAACTTGATTATGGGATATGAGTACTAAGCTTCATGGTAAAGCTGCTCAGCGAGATTAATATTGGCTTCACCACGTTTATGGCTAATCTGCATAAAGGCCTGTTTACAATTTTATAGGGTTAAGTTACTCATAAAGTCTTAGATAAGGGCGTCTCTTAACTCCTTCAAATAACTCATTCCTGAAGTATGGCATAATAATTTCTCAGGTCTAACTTTTAAGATAGGTTTGTATATGCTGCACTTTTAAAAATCTGTAGGATGATTCATTGTCTTTTTATACATAAATATAGAACTAAATTAGTTCAGTCCCAGGCACTTATTTCTCTTTAAGGTGAGTTTAAGATACCCAACAGGTTTGGAAGAACATGTATAGTTGTAGGAGGAGACCAGCCAGCCTCAGTTAACTACGGGGTTCCTAAGTCAGTTTAGGGATAGCCTAATCAACTAACAGTAGAAGTTGTCTATATCGCCTGAAGGTTGATGTAGCCTGTTTTACTATGATTGAGTGAGTCATTGGTTCTAAGAGTCAGTGGAAGTTACAATCTTATCAGCTAAATTGTACTTTGGCAGACAGGTAAATGACTCTGCTAATAATGAGATCAGAGTGAGATCCTCGTTGAGAAAATCCCTTTCCACACTCATCCACATTCCTCAAGCTACCTTTAGAGTTGTTGTTCAAGGGTGTTTATTGACCTCCATAATTCCCATCAGGAGATGGTTTGCTAAGCAAGTGCAATTTCTCCACTATCTGGGTGAGGGAAGCGGTTGCTGGGATAATTTAAATGAAGGTATGTATTCACCAGGTAGCCTTGGAAGGGAACTTATAAAGAGCTTCAATTTGAGCTTTTTGTTAAATTTAAAGGCTGATTACTTCAAATTCTATGTAATTATTAAAGATAAGGCTCCATCGAATTATCCTAGTAGATTTTTGAGTTTCTAGGGCAATCTCTTGGAGAAATAGTCTTTTTCAAGGCAAACCTTTGTTATTTTAAAGGGATAAATCTCAAGTAAAAGCTAATCAAAATTTTGTATTTTAGGAACAAGAATCCCTTTATTATAAAAGTTTAGAGTTGATTATAGAATTAGTCAAGTCCCAGAATCATGTAATATATGGCGATTTCCATAATAATGCGGTGAAAGGTAGATGGTTCCATCTCTCATGATCTTTTTCAGTTGATTCAGCATGTTGAAACAATCTCTGATATGCAAGCTTTTTACCAGCTATTCTAGCATAATCATGAGGGATTCAAACCATTAGCTGCTCATATTACTGTTCATCAGATGTGGTGATTTTGGTAGCTTCCGCTGCAACAGAACTCCTTTGAGCAGATTTTAGATTATCCTCTATACCAATCTCAATCAAACTAGCGCAAAAACCAATTCTCCTGCCATTGTTTAAACCCATTGAAGAAGAATAATCATGACACTCTCTGAGTAAACCAACCAAAATCTAATGCTTTCTCCGTGAATACTTCTGCCTAAAGGTTTCAAATCCAGATGGATGATCCTTTGCTAAAGTTTACTGAATGGGGACAAAAAGGCATTTTATTTGGCCCTAACTTTCTCTAAGGGCTGGCCACAGCATGAACAACTTGCAGACTTAAGCTTGTTGAATATGCCCAAGGTAGTAGATTATAGCTTCAAACAATTATAAATACATCTAAGATGTCTCAATATTTAGAGAGGATCTTCAACAGATAGTCAGGATCCTCAGGGTTGAGAACACAACCAAACATCTATCTTCCTATAAAAAATTTTACCACGTGTTTAGCTAGAAACTGGTTAAATTGATTGAATAGCCAGCATTTCTCAGCTCTACAACTTTTTCTTCTCTGCAACAAACACAGGCAAGTTGAAGTAACTATGGTTGAAAAGGAATAGACTGGCCAAGATCCAATTCACACATGGACCCAAGGACTAGTGGAGCCTCAATGAACAAGGCAAATGTTAAAATTAATAACAATATTTGAGACTAACTATTCACATAACACTGATAGGCAAAGTCGGAGCTATAGATGGACATTGCTTATTAATTGAGAAACTCAAAGTTTATTTCACAGACAAATGGGGAAAAATGTTAGATTATTATGGTTGAATAAGGTATTGAACCCTTCAAGAAAAACATAAATTCTGATAAATTACTCTTATTGATGGATCCCTTATTCATTCAGTTTTTTAGCATAATCTAATAGAAGTTCTCCTCAAAATGCCTTTATCTGCATGTTCACTTACCAATTAGCAAAGCAATAATTAACTTTTAAGTGGTAAGAGGTACCCAATTATTGAGCTCACCTGGGTGCAACAAGTGGGCCTATAGCATTTACAAAGTTGCACTTAATTACCTAAATCAATATCCTGCATCTAGGGAAATTTGTATAACAATCACAGTAACTGTCAAATTATGCATTTAACCGTGTTGTAAACCTTTTAATATATACTGCACAAGTTAGTTATAAATGAAATTTATGAAGATAGGGTAAGGTGATAGTTGTATTAATACAACTATCCGGTTGGTTTTCCAAAACCCTATAGTCATATCTCGTTTAAATATTTTACTATAAGAAGGTACTGGCAATATTTCTTCTTGTAACTTGACAGAGATATGGACAAGATAAACTATCCCTTCAACTATTACACAAATTCAAAGCACAAAAGGAGTAGTTAAGAGAGATAATCTCAAACTCTTTTATAAGAGAGAAATAAAAATTGTATTAATATTTGTTTTGTTACTATAATGTCTGTCTTTATTATAGTGATTCTAGGGGTTTAAATAGCTATTTTAGTGCAAACTCTTTTTTTGGCACTACAATGTGAATGGCATTCATCTTTAATAAAATTTAACCTTAAGGATTAATCTTAATTATAGAACACTTCATCCAACTAGTTCATACCCACCACAAACTAGACTAAAACCCTTCCTGGGTTGGATTTCAATGTAAATTATCACAACGTATTTATTCAACCCCAGTAGATTAACCTTTATAAGATAGAAACCTGCTTAGGTAATAAAAATTTTTATTCTAATAACAGGTAGCCTCACTCATGATAACATGCAATTTAATGTAAACAAGAGCATTTTCAGCGCTTCAGTAACTCCAAAAAAACCTTTATTGATTGGTACCAATCTTCTCTATTTCGTCTCAGCATAACTTTCCAAGCAAATATAATGGAAAAAACAAATTTTGATCACCCACCATAGTTTTACTCTGAAGTCCTTGGATTCCCTGATGGGCTCCAGTGTGGGGCAGCGGCAAAACTCCCCCTGCTATTTTCATCTGGCGGGAAAATGCGCTCAGACTGGCTTGCCCAGAATATACCAAACTTCTGGGATAATTATTTACTCAAAAGAATCTTGACACTCACCTCACTCGTACCCAAGTGTTACCTCATTGCCCCCTGGTGCTCCCCCAGAGCAACATGCATTTCAGCCTTAAGGTCAATTATGGCAAACTTTTCTCAAACCACAACCAATCCATTATTGAAATCGCTCAGGTGGTGATGACTCCTACCAGTTTTATTGCTTTCCGCCCCTATAAGGGGTATTTTGATCTCAGCTTCACCTGTGAAGCTGACATAGCCTCTGCGGCAACTGTGCCCCTGGTCTTCCAGGGTACCCATCTCCCACAATTTGGACCTTGCTCCCAGTGGCTACATATTTAGTGGTTCACTTTGCAAGTTTGCCAACTCACCTCCCCCTGAGGTGCTCTACCAGGAGCTGATGGACGGTTTGGCATCATATGTCTCCAAACCCACCTTACAATTTGTGGTCCCAAACGGGGCCACATGCCTCGCTGGGCCTCAGGCATATGCCACAATTAGCCCTGAATTTAGTAAAATAGCCTTTTTGATTCCCCCTCATGCCATCATTCCTTCTGCCTCTGACCATCTGTTCTGGGCCCGCGTCAAGGGTGGGCGGACGATCTGTACATCCTGTTTTGAGTTGGACCTTGAAACGCAATTGCCCTTCCTTATCTGCTTCCTACAGCTCTGATTTTTTATCTGCCAGCTTCCAATCTGGTGCTCACCCCGCGCCAGTTTTGGTATGGGGTGTGATCCTACCTTCCCCTCCCCCAAAGACTGTTGCTGCAGCTGCGCCTGCAGCCACCAATCAGCCTCCTCCTCGCCCAAGTGCCTCACATGCTCCCTCCAATCAAGCGGTGGATTGGACCCCAATTCAATCCTATGCTTCCTCCAATGATTTACCCAAACCTCAACCATACACCAAATCCTTAATTCAATTCAACCAGAACCCATGGTAGTGATTGGCTGAAATTGACGAATCAGGTAACCTCAATGAAGAACCATTTCTACAAATTGAGCAGTTAATTATTGAAGAATAAAACGCCATATACCCCCTTCATTTATATGCCCCACAGCCAGATGCTGAACCATTTTGCAGTGACCACCAGCTTGCAGTCAAAGCATCTGCCACACCAGAATGTCATCCCCTCCACAAAGCTGTCACCAAATCTGTAGTGATGCTCATAGAAGGTATTCCTTCTTCTGTTATGCCCTCAACCCTCACCCCAAAAATTAAGATTACAATGAATAAATTATAAAAAAATGGCAACAACGCTATCCAGATTGTGGTAGAAGTATCATGAAACCCTAAAGCTAAGATTATCTGAACCATTAATGCCAAATTTATTAAACTCCCAGATTTCCACTTTAAAGCTGAAAAATCTTTAGCTGAATATATCAGCTCCATTTTTTAGCTGACAATTTCCATAAGATACCAATCATTAGCGACATTAAACCACATTCCGCCGTTGCCCCAACGCCCTTGCTCTCTGCCTTGACATGTGCCCTACTCTGGGATGAGGAAGCTTTTGTCAAAGAAGAGCCCCCTGATCCCCCTTCCCCTTCCGCCATGGTTGGATAAGCAGTTTTCTGCTGACCCAACTGTTTGGTTGTTTTTGTTTGGTATGTATCATTCAATCCACTCATTTTGGGTGTTTTGTTTAAATTTATTAGTTACTTTAGGTTTTTAGTTTTTTATCTTCAGAAAGGTCCGTTCCCTGGTTGGCTTACCTCAAGTAAATATAAGATCAGTAACAGTCTTTAATGATCCGCATAAAAAATTTAATTTTTGATAATGAAACCAACAAGAAACGCCCTTGAAAACAGTTTTTAGAGTCATCCCCAGTTAAACCATTAATAGTCATAATTTGAATTGAATTCTAATAAGCATCTAACTAATGATATATAGTAAAACAAATCCAAATTATAGTTAATGAACTTCAATAACTCCAACTCTCCCTAAGGTTGCTTATTAGAAAGAAAACTAAAGCGAAAATAAGACAGATTTATTACAATTTTATCAATGTTGGATAACTTGACACCTCTAAAACCAGGCACATCCCTCAGCATGACCAAATAATCCAGTAAGGATGGTGTCTCATGGTAAATACTGCTTCAATCAATGGTATAAATAAGAAAAAATTGTTAAAATTAATTTCAGAACAGCTAAAATTTTCTACTTACTTAATGCTTCTTCTCATGACCATTATTAGCAGAGCGTTTTATCTTCCTCTTCTTCTTTTCACGTTCATTGCTATCTCACATAAGCATTATTATCACAGCTACAGACGCGTCATGATTACTCAGTCATAATAGCCAATTGAATTTCTGAACGCATGTTTCTCCAAGATTGGGAATCTCACAAAGTAAAAAGGTGGATGTCAATTTCTTTGTGATTCATGACAAAATATTGGTCCTGGTTTAATAAGAACTGGTCGTGAAAAACGTCCACACTCTTTTGGTCTTCTCCACTACCATGGCAGTTAACCTCCTCCTCTTATGACATCAGAAACTAGGAACATGGACCAATACACAAGCTTATGGATGATTTAAAACATATTTAACTATATGTTCATTTTATTTCCATTTCAAGAAGGATCTCTTATTTTAATAATTTGACAATCTATGTTTTTATATTTTTTATGCTTTTATGTTATATCTTTTTATATTTTGTCTTGATCCAATTTTTTAAGTATTTATTATGGACCCTATTTGTAGCTGGGATTACTTTTCTAATGATTGCTCTGGAAGGTTTGCTAACAGGACTAAAGCTATAACTCCAAACTGGATAGAGCTCCAAAATTAAATTATGAGTCCATCGGCTAGGCAAGCATCTTAGGAGGTACAGCTTTATCAAAAATATTCCTGCACTGATATATTAGCTAGGTTTTGTACCTAAGGAGCAACAGCACATAAGTGCTACACTGTTCTAGCTCTGGGTCTTCCTTCCTGATGTCTATGGAACCAAATTTTTGATTTTAAATAGAAGATGATTTCAAAAGATAAAAATAAACTGCAGATTTTATAGTATTGGGGGTATTCTAGAAGAATAAGTTGCTCTATGCGCTTTGCAGGATAGTTATGTAATTTAAGAAAGGGGAACTGGCTAATATTACTTAAGGAAGATTTCACAGAGTTTATGAATACCGAGTCCCAGGGGCCCAGTACCAAAATATTATACCTTGAACTTCACATCTAGACCCATTCAAGACCATCCAACGGGATTCTAGCCATCTCAAAAACATTTTAAATTAAATTTATTCAAAATAATCAAAATAACCTTTAATTTGCTCTCAAAACTTTTGTTTTAGGGTCAATTAAACCATTTTTAGCATAACTTTATTTGTTTAATTTAAATTTAAATTAAACATTTCTTTGAATTTTGTGGGTTGATGGCCCTACAACCCACCTGTTTAGCCTTAGTATCCTCTTAAGGTAGATTAAGGCTATGTGGTGATCACGCATAGCCTTGACCATCACCCTATTCATTATATGACCACTGGTGATCTTTTTTAGCATTATTGCATATGTCACTTCTTTCCAATAATTCTAAAATGAGTCTGACTATAGGGTATCCAACTTGTTTCTTTGACCAAGTCCATGGGTATCATAATAGGCTAACCTATCCACCACATGGTAAGATTGATGAATGGTCACTTATGATTATCTTATTTCTTCATTCTAATCCTTAGCTTCCATGTTGCATTAAATGCTTGGGATTGCAATTTTATCATAATCTTGGCCCTGTTATTTAAATATTGCTCAGGACTCATCCCCATTTTATTCTAGCGCTAAATATAAATTTTTGGAGGCAATTTATCTTTTTGTACAAAAAAATAATTATGCCGATTTTCCAGTTGCCATATGATGGCTGATATTATATGCAAAGTTTACTAAACTTAGGTAGGATCCCCAAGAAGATTTTTTCTTCACTATTATTTTCTTAGCGTCGCTGCTAGGGTATCATTGACTCTTTCTACCATTCCGTTAATGTCCAGTTGGTATGGAAAAGATACCACTCCTCTTATCCACATAAATTAACTTAATCTAAATATCGCATAGAAGGTAAAACTGGTTACATTGTACTTGTTTACAACTTTCAAACATACATGCTAGTATACTACTTGGTCCAGGATAAATTTGGGGTACTTATTGCTTTACCAACTCAATGTTTTAGTTTCAACCAATTTTGCAGATGGTTTATTGCAGCCAATATGTTTTTTAATCCACCAGTACTGACACTCAATAGCCCCATCACATTTATTGACATTGTAAGCCATTTAAACCCAGAAAGCACTAACTGATTTTCATCACATTCTAGTGAGGCTTGTGGAGGTGACATTCCACACAACAGCTTAAATAATACGCTAGATCAACTATAACAATTCTCAGTTTTACTGGTAAGGTAATCTAATGTTTATTTCAGGCCACCATTTTTTATGAGCTTGTGTGCTGCTTGAATAATTGCAGAACCTTCTAATGGTTTGGAGATAAATTATCTCTTTCCATCTAATAGTTTTAAAATTGCACGTTCTTCATTTCCTATATCTAATTGTTTTTTAAGTATCTCTAATACCAGGAGTTCACCTATATCTCTTAATAATTCACTGGAATAGTTCATTTACATGCTTTTACATGACGTGAATGTCAGGCTAATTTTTAATCATATGGTAAATCAATAAGCTGCTCTCTCCCTGTAAACATTTATAATTCAGTAGGATTGTAGCTCTAAAGCTCAATAGGCTAGTCGCATTCAGTTTCTTTGGGATTATGCAAATGAACGTAGGGATGAGTGATTTGTCATGACCTTTAATTGTGTCCCATGAATATACACTTGAAATTGTTTACAGACTTATTTACTGAAAGGCATCAGTGCTCCATCCCAGTGTAGTTTCTTTCAGCTGGCATAAATGTTCAACTCACTTAAGCCACTGGATTCTCATCCCTAGCATCATCAACTTGGCTTAAAACAGAACTGGTTGCCATTAATGATGCAACAAGTTGAGTTATAAAAGCTGATTAAAATTGAGAACAATAAATGATACTGGATATCTGGTACTATTTGTAACTCATAAAACAAGCCTTGTGCCTCTTCATTCAAACAAATTCTTTTTTTGAATTATTTAGTAAATGAAATATTTTAATCATTTTGCAAAGTCTTTGATGAATCAGTGATAATAACCAACCATCCCTAAAAAGAATTGTATATGCTGAACGCTCTTTAAAATTTGCATCCGTTTATTAACCAGTATTTCTGCTGTTGAGGTTGAAATCCATTAGAGTTAATCACAAACTCCAGATATTCAAGCTCTTTTGTTTGAAAAAAGTGGGTTTTTATCAGCTCGACTCTCATATCTGCCACCTATAGGCGTTTGAATACTTCCTCCAAATGATCAAGGTGATTGTTGAATTTCTGACTAAAAAAGCTTTTATCATTCAGATATACTAAAAAGCAGAACAATTTTGAAATTTCTTGGGTTAGAATTTACCCCTTTATAAAGGTAGCTGGTGCAATACATAATCCTGATGGAATTCCAGTTGGATAGTTTAACCCTTGTGCAGTAATTATTGCACACTTTTCCTGATCTTCATTTGGCAATTATATCCGTTAATAAATTGAGATCAGATCCATGGCTGAAAAGAATTTGTTTTCCTAAGGCAATTGAGTGCGTCATTTATCCTTTGAAAGGGATATGAATCTTTCTTGGTTAATTTTGTTAAATGACAATAATTAATCACCACTCATTTTGATCATCTTTTTTCTTTATTATTAGGATTATACTGGACCATGGACTTAAGGAAGGCACAGGAGTCCATGCTCAAACATTTTACTGATTTCTTAAGTAACTAATGCCTCAGTAGTTTTGGATTGTTAGCCTAGTCACTTGTATCAGAAGAGCTTCCATAGTATTGACCTTAAGGAAGCATTTTTGCGCATTTTAGATCATGATTGTCCTAAGTAAGTATAACTCAATATTTTTAATAATTGGAGTGCTTTCTCCTGCTGATGTTCCATTAATTCAGAAAGTTTCTCTTAATCCATCAGTACATGGATCTTTTTGGCAACATCCTCCAGCAATTCCATCTAAGATAGTATTTTTTTATAAATAATAAGAAATCTCTGATTATGGTGATTTTAAAAATTAGCAAATGCAATGATTTAGTTCTTCACCTCTGTCAAGTTTTTATTAGTTTGGATGAAGCCTAAAGTTGGGAAATCCAAATCATTTATTATTTAATGGAAGCCTAACTTACATTAAATAACTATTTTATTGATTAATGCATAGTTGGATAAAGGCCCAAATATTTATAATCAATATCAAGTTATATAGCATCTGTCAAATCCAATTAATATTATCAAATTCCCTATCTGATAAACATGGTAAAATGCTATTGAAGTGCTCCACTGATTTAGCTACTTATAAAAACTCCCTATCTCAACTATTAATTTTTCTTATATTGAGTGAATACCTATTTCAGCTTTATTGCACCTTTCCTAAACTTGCCCTTTTCTCACGAATACATTTATCTGTTTCAAACTTCACTTTAACTTTGAAGGATCTAAATAGTAAAAGCTAATCTGTTGCAGTTCCAAAAAAGTATGATCCAATAAAACCTTATGTCCCTTACTTAATCCTTTAATTTCCTAGTAATTGTTAAAGTGCTAATAATTCAACCAATAGAATAACTTTACACTTCTACTTCTTAATTAAGCTCTCTTAGTGAAAGTTCATTTTTTTCCAGAAATCTCTTGTGCTTTCTGGCTCTCCATTGCTTAGCCCTAGCTATCATGATCTAACAATAAATTAATTCTTGAGGGACCTTTGAACCTATTTAGGTTAAGTCCTTTGATATTCTTTCTTGTAACCTCTAGGTTTTTTAGTCAAGTTCCAGATATTTTTATTAGAACCTCTGAACTAACTTTGTTATATTCTTTACTCCATTGTTTGCCTTAGCTAGATTTAAAGTATAATCATTCAGATATCATCAGTCCCAAAAACCACTTAAATTTTGTCACTCAGATTAACCAGTAAAACTCAAATTTCTCCATGGCCTGATATTATAATCCTCAGAGCTACCCAAGATTCCAATATTGACTTCTAGCATAGTTAACAATCTCAACAAACAATTTTTAGAAGAATTGTTAAAATTAATTTCATGTTACCTACTAGTTGTTCTCAGCGGAATGATAATGATTGTTTTTGGTCTCAATGGTATTCTATGGTTATCAAAAATCTATGTTATCATCTTTTGAAATTTTACTCCCAGTTAGCTTCTAGTGTATTGTAATTTTGTCGCCCTTGTAAATTGAATTTTACAAAAGTTATTCTTCCTCATATATGAACTTCTCCTTTTAATGGTGACATACATAAGCAAAATTTTCTTAAATTAGTTAAGATATTTACCTCAAAAATTACAATAGACACCATATTTTCTCAAAATCAGTTATTAATAACGATGTCATAATTATGTTTATACAACATTATCCTGGCTCTGATACCAAAAGAAATCTTAATCAAAGAGGCAATGCACTATATGCCACATAGGTAGTTGTAGTATCTATCCAGGATAACCAAAATTTATTTTTTATGCTCTAAATCTGTAGAACTATTCATTAGATTTACCAACTTGGTCAAAATGATATTGATAGGTGAATTATTAATTATTGCTCATACTTTTACTCAATTGACTGATAATTTGAATATGTACACTCAGAATATTGTCATATGTACTTGCTGAGTGAATATTAATATCTAAAACTGGAAATAAAAAATATAATTTAAATGAATGGACAGATCTAGAAAGGACTCTTTGATTGCACTAATAGGAATAAAATTTTCCTATCATCAAGATTCATCTTGAGTAATTCTAAAGCATTTTCAGAATTTCTGACTTTCTTCCATTAACTTACAGGCATATGAATAAGCAAACTTTTTCACAATCTCCGTGTTGATAGTCCTTGAAGTTAATTTAGTAATTGCGTTTACAACCAGAGTTATAACCCAATAAAGTGGATCAGGTGCATCTTAATTGACAAAAAGATCATAAATATTTAATTCTTCTCCAAGAATATCAGGGGGAACATGATTAGTTGCAGTACTAGCTTTTCCATATATAATCTGCATACTTCTCTCTTGAATCCTGCCAATTTCCTTCACTTTAGTATGAACCAAAAATACTTGCTGCTTAGGATTCTTTTCCAACTTTGGGCGCCAAAATGTCCAGCTACATTACATTTATATAGTGGCTCTGGTATTTGTCTATCCTTTTATTCTTTTAAATATTCTCCCCACTGCTACTCAATTCTGTAAATCCTTATCTGGCTCATTCAATTTCCCTTTTTATATTATTAAAGGGAATGGTTTAAAATTTTTGTTAGGAGTTATAAACGTTGAACCTATCATATTGAGATACTTTACCATTTTGGAGTTGAAGTTTTGGTTGTAGCGCCAAAACCATGTCTCGGTGAATATCTCTGTAGGCCTAAATGCCATCTGAATGGCAATATGAGAAACAAAATCTGAAAGAACTATTACACTAGTATCGATTTGATTTCTTGATATAAGATTGATGACAAAAGCAGCTAAGGTCTCATTCTTCTTTAAATTGTCTAACTATGAACTCCTGTTTTTGGCTTGCCATCTGTTCGGGACTACCAAAAACATTCATGATCGCCTCCTTGCATCTTCTATGTTCATTCTATCCCCATTTGGATGGAAAATACCAGATTTAATTGGTTTCTAAGCAATTGATGATAGTCACCACTTCTGATGCTCGCCATATCATATCATCATCTTGAACAAGTGAAATAAGGCTTGGGCTTTATCCTAGTAGAAAATTTTTGAGAATAATAAATTTTCTTCAATTACCACTGTAATATGAGGTACTAAATAATAACCCTACTGATTATTAGTGTAAACTTGGGAGTTATATCTAAAAGCACTGCAAAAGCTCTAGGCATTTCTTATGGGGACTTTAATTTCCAAGCAGATCTTTTCTTACCTAATTTGTTATCACCTACATCTGCCTCCATCTGATAGAAGTTTCACTTATGGTTTCCAAGGTCTTGTAACCGCTTTAAAGTTTGCATTACATCATTCTGGATTTGACTGAATCATGCATCATTTGCTTTCCAAGGATCCTTCTGGAATATTATTCCTTGATTCCAATCTCCTTCATCAAGGAGGTAATTTTCCATATAAATCATGGTTGACCTTTGCAACCTGCTTTGTCTCTTCATTGGTTTTAAGCATCTCGTTCTTTAAGGTATTTAGATTATATTATATTGTTGGGTCCAAAGTAAGCTTATTCATTATTTTTAGTTCACTTTATAGCTTTAAAAAGTTCATTCTCATAGAACATAATTCTGTTAACACTATTGTGCTATTTGTCCTGAAAACTCAAATACCCCTGTAGTGTCGCCAAAATGAAAAACTTAATGTGATTTATCTGCACTTGTTCGTTTTTAATTAATTTATAAAAATTAATTATAATGATAAATGCATGAAGACAACATTTCAGTTTAGTTTTCTCAAAACCAATAGTCTTATCTTTCTTAGGTATTCTCCTATAGAGAGGTACTGGCAACCTTTCTTCTAATAAGTTAACAATGGTCTGGAAAAATTAAATATACTTTAATACTTAAAAAAAATTTGAAGAACAGATTCAAATAGATATTAGCAACTATATTTCAAATCTTCCATAAGAGAACTGTAAAATTAAACTAGTATTTTTATACTACTGTAGTGTCAGTTTTATAAATTAATTAAAGTGATTAAATAGGGAAAGCGGGCCTAGCTCTTTGGTTGAACCCCAACTGACAGCATTTATTGCCAATAAACTTTAACCCTAAGGAGTCATCTCAATTATAGAACACTTCATCCAACTAGTTGGTACCCAACACTAATTAGACAAAGCCCTTCTTAGTTGGATTCCATTATAGCTTGTCACAATGTCTTTATCCAGCCCAGAAGATTAATATTAAAAATCTATAAACCTACTTAGGTAATAAGACTATATTACTATTGATAACAGGTAGCATCACTCAGGATAACCTGCAAGTTACTGTCAAAAAAAGCGTTTTCAGCGATTCAGCAACTTTAAAAACCCTTATTGATTAGTAACTGTCTTGATTGATCCTCATTTATATGGTAACTATTGTTAACTATACAAAAAAATCTAAAAACTTTGTTAGAATCATCTTGATCAACCATTAGATTTAATAATTGTTAAAAAAATCCAAGATATGTCTAACTAATGATTTATAGAGAATGACCTTAAACATTAGTTATTCTACATTAATAACTCCTACATCCTATAAGGTTATTTATTACCAAGCAAACCAAAGCTTGATAAACAAATAAAATTTCTTATAAACAGCTGTATAATGTGGGAATTCCAAAATTCTTGACATATTAACAGCCCAAATTGGGACTACCTAGTGCCATTAAGAGGCCTGCAGAATTCCCTATTATAATAAATTAATTACTATATTCACAAATTATTTTTTCCTATTTATTTACGTCCATTAGCTATATGACACAGCTCAGATTGGGCTTATCTTGGGGCAATTAAGCATTTTTAGTACCAATATTGCACTAAATGCCTCTCACCTATGAGAGCAATTTTGCCAAAAATAAAAATGAAACAAAAGTTATCTAGATTACATAGTTACAAAAGCCAAATGGACTTTGGTTATCATTCCAATATAATTATAGTCCACAAGAGAATTAGTATAAAATCAAAAAATAGATGGGTATGGCCAGGAGATGCCCTAGTGGTATAGAATACTGGTGGCTGTTCAACTGTCAATGAATAATCATTAATCAATTAATCAAAATTTTCTTTATCTTTATTCTATATCATCTTCTGCCTTGTTATCTGATGATCACCATTTAGTGTTAATTTCTATATGGAGTGTCTACAATCTAGCATAGATAAAAATCTGAGCTTTTATATTGCCTGCATCCAGAAGAAATCCCTAGTTAAAAAGAAGGAATTGTTGACAAGAGACCAAAGTGCTTATATCTTTTGTGCCCTGTGAGCTTCAGAACGTCATGAATACAGTTGTCATTTTATTGACTAGTAAAGTTAAGACCAGCCTGCCAGCTTGGGTGAGTGGACACCCAGAACACAAACCAGAATAACAGATATTTAACTTTCCCTATGACTTGGTATATCTTTGGGAGGGAAGCAACTGATGGATGAAAATTGTCAATCACTGTTACTAACATAACCACCAGTAACCAGACAGTTGCAAATTTAGTGGCTGCGGATTCAGTGGCAGTTTTTTCCTTGGGCACTCCATGGGGTCCATTATCTGCTCTGAGAACCTTAAGGGTCAAACTTGCAGAAGGATTGAAAACCTTAGCCATTGGGTGGTAATCACCTTAAGGAGCAGAGCCACATCATGACGCCATAAGGCATCCAGAGTAGGGTTAACCCTAGGTGACCACCATAGCAATATTCTCATTCAAGTGGGGAGGGTAACACAGTATAAGTATGGCTACTTTAGCTCAGTAGTTATGAAGACCAGAAAACATATCACCTGGCGAGAACGCTTCTAACATAAACCTAAGATTAATTTCAGACTTTCTACGCGAAAATTTGTTAACAAAACAAAGGATAACAATTGACTGAGAAAAGGACCTGTGGGGACTGTTATCTTAAGTGTTGGTGGCTTAGGGAATAAAAATTTTCCATTACCCATAATAAACAAGATCATGCTTGATTCCTGTAAATCAGAAAATTTAAAGTACTCATAATGCCAAACTGGTCTCAACCTTGCTAGCTGAATTAGTCTCAAATATTTGCATTAAATTACTCCTTCTGGTACATTTTTATTTGGCGGATTAATGATGATTTGTCCATCATATGACTGGTTGCACCCATTGCCAGGGTAGGTATTAAAGATACCATTTCGTATCAAAGGAGTTTTCATTCCCAACTTGATAGGGCAAGCTCACCTCTTCCAGTGGAGAGGAAGCTCATTGGCAGGAAGTTTCCTGAATGAATGATGAACTATTAGTCGCTGGGCACCAATTAATCAGTGCTAATGAAGTTTAAATTGATGGATGAGAATGCCAAATTTAGGGGAGTGACTATGCACATTACATTGGCTATAGATTCTTGCCACCGCCCCCTCCAAACACACACACACCCAATTTTTCTGAACAAACTCTTGGTTGGTGAGAAGGTAGGGGAGCAAATTTGAGGTGGTAGGCCGTCACCAACTCTAATGCACCACATGACTAAATCGCCCTAGGAAATGAGAGGTACGGCAACTTTCTTAACCCCTTTCTTTGTCCAGAAAGTGAACTCCTCACGGATGAGGCGCATAGGGGTGCTCCTTGGGACTTAAAATAGTAAAGCACTTAAATAGATTTAGGATATCTCACAGATCGATTTTTCCAATTAAGAAAATAGGAGCCTATTTGTTTAGCTAGTCTTTATCCTCAAATTTATTTTAAGCTACTCTGATCTATACCATCAACAGAAAACAACACCTTGCAACTAGCATTTGTAAATAACAGAAAATTAGCAATCAAACCACAAATAAATTAGGAAAGATTTTATATAGAATGTGGAACTCAGCATATTGAGGGTCTGTTCCTAAACATGTCATTATTTAATGGAACTCTTTTTGTGTAAGATAAATTGAGAGGCTAAAATAGGTTAGAACAGATATTTGATAAACTGGAAATATAATTCAACATTATAAAGAATACTTGTATAAACTTCAGGCTCTAGGGCGCAGCATCCTATTAATGGTTATGCTTTATCAGGATAGAGCTGGATTCCCTGCTGAGACCTTATATCCAAGAAATTTTTTGGACAGGAAGAAGGAGCAATTAAAAGTCTCTTGTTTAAAAAGAGGCCATCCAAATGTAATTATCACTTACTGGAGATGATCCAAATGAACACCTTTGTTCTTTTTAATTTTATATATATTATCAGGATAGATGAGGACACAGAATAGTTTTAAATCTCAGGAACCCATACATGGGTTTTTTAGAACGTTTCAGGAACATTACAAATTCCTTGGGGAATCCTGGATAATTTGTACAGTATTTCATTAAAAAAGCATGTTCACTTTGATTGATCCTTGTACACCAGCTCTACTTTTCAGTACCCGCTGGATATATCTAATCCATAAAAGTACCGTAACTCAGAAAGTAATTGTAGTGAGTCATTAATCTAAGGCAGTAGGCAGCTATCTTTTTAGCAATGTAAAAAACCTTAGATACTCCATCACTACCTAATGAATACCATCTTTCTTTTGACAAGCAGAATAGGAAAGCCTAAAGGCTATTTGAATCACCAGAAATCCAGATCTATTAATTGCTTATATTTAACAGCACGTGAGCTTCTTAACCTTCCTCTTACATTATGGATGATACTGGATAAGTTTAGCATCTCCAGTATTAGCTTAATACATTACGCCATTCATCTTTCTGAAATCACAAGCAAAGATCAAGAAAAAACTGGAGCTTCCTTCTAAAAACAGCTCAACTTTGGCCAATTATCAACTGTTTAACTCGCCACAATAAATGTCTCTACCAGGGCTTCCAAAGGAAGAAACTCTAGCCCAAACCCTCATGGTTCCCAAAGATATGTAGATAATTGATCTTTTCCACAGGCAGTAAGAAAATGTAAGCGGTTGTCAAATGGTCCCACTGCCCTATGTTTAAGGGTTTAATTTTTCTAAATACACTACTTTTATTCCATCATAAGTGGGATCTAGGATCCCTACACAGGCTAGGACTTCATTAACTGAAGGTTTTTTCATCCCTTATATCTCTAATAAGAGTCCTGTAATGACATCAACGTAGATCCTGGTGATGTCTTTAACTTGAGGCATATGTGGTGACAGTTTACCTGAGTAGATAAAGTGACATACCATTGTGTCCGTCTACTACAGATGGTATTACCTGCAAATATAAATCCCTCACAGATGCTCTATCTATTTAAACTGATCTTCATTTTCCAAAAGATGGCTTGAGCTTTGATCTCCATCTTAGTACCTTGAGTGGTTTTAAACACTAGTGGGACTCTATGTCCTAAAAGGGATAAAAATCCACTGTCATAGTTTTAATATTGCAGTGTAGTTGTGGAGAAACTGGGTCTCTAGGAGGAGGTCATAACTAGGATTATCCAGGGCAACAGCCAAGGTATTTAATACCAATTTTCCAAATAATATATGTAATGTTGAGTAATCCCTAATAGATCAAGTACATTGTGGTCCAGCCATGACATACTCTAAATAGTAGGGCAAATCATGGTAATTCTCAATGAGTTTATTAACTTAATGAGATTATGTTTACATGAAAGCTGCTGTCTATTATATCATGAACTGGAGCCTTATGAACTTAAACAGAAACTTAAGTTACCAAGCTCTCAAACTGAGGGGGCAAGGTGAGAAGGATAGGACAGTCATTGGAAAAATAATAGCCAGCATTTGTTTTTTTTATCAATTGGTACTAATATATATCCACCAGGTACAGCTATATCAGATTTGGTATGAGTAGTCAAGGTATTTTTGAGCTGTTTAAAGGACGTCATAATGGAGCGCCTTGTCTTTCGTGCTGACTTCCTTTTTCACCTCCTCAGCCAGTATCTTCCAGCATCCTTGGCATTATGACGAAGGCTATTACATTAATACATTGATTCCTTAGATTATTTTGATTTACAACAACGTGAATATGAGTAAGATGGTATGGTCTAAGGTAGAAACCTTATAATCAAAGTCAAAGCTGGTACCTCATTAAGGGCCTCTTTGATCTCACAAATTAAGTTAAAGTCACTTTTGAGTATGATCATATGTAATTAAACTTTATGGTAAGATCCCAGGTCAAAGTTTACTATAGCTATAGCATCATATAGTGTTATGTGATTATGTTGGTCAATGGATGAGCCTGGAATAGAACAAAATGACAAAATTCTTAGGAAATTTCTCTTGTGGAAACAGATATCTAGGTTTTCCTGCTTTTGATTAACAAGGGTCTTATTGCTGCCATTTTCCTTAATTATAGCTGTACATACTTTATCTCAAGATTTGCAATCCTTCATATTGGGGTCATGAACTGTGAGTTAAGATAATCAGATAAGAGTAATTTGCTTCACCTCCTGGTGATCAGTCAATTCCTTAAATGATCTCTTATGTACATAAAGAAAAAAGGGCTATACTTTATTGGCTAAGGTAAATCCCTCTATAATCTAAGTTCAAAGTTAGTTATAATATGTGTATAGATTGTTGATGGAAGGAATAGGAGCAAGCTCAAAGATCTCGGCCTTTCTATATTCCTGAGGAGCCTTCTGAATTGATCATTGTCGCAACCCTCCAAATCATTTTGAATCTCTCCACAATGTTGATTAAAGGAAGCAATGAGATCCTTGCGGTTTAGTTGCTCCTTTAGGGCTTAATAATGGCATCATGAATCAGGGTTTGATTCTTAAAAACTACATAGACAAGATTTATAACAATAAGGGTATTATTGAGTTAGATGTTGATCATTAGTCACCCCTAGTGAGCTCATTAAGATTGTCCAACTCATTGAACTAGACATTGAGAATGACTCTAGATCTAATGGGACTCCATCTAGGCGGATATTAAACTATTGGGATACATTTCTTATTTGATCATGTTAAGTGAAATTGTATTTTAACCGTCTTGCTCCTAGGATTCTAATTTCAGTGATGTAGAAAGATTTTCTTTACTCACTACTTTCACAGGTATCATTGGCCAATCCAACTCTCAGTTTTTTATATAGTACTTCTATGCAGTATAGTTCTTAATTTTTTATTATAGGCCCATCTATTCTAGAGATCTACATCAAGAAATGATAAAGCTCAACACTAGTTATGATTCTTTATTTAGAATGGACAGATGATATATATAGTTGAGATACATTATTCAAAATTCAATAGTGTTATTGTGATGAGGATCATTTACCATAGTAAAATGGAAATATAGACGTGAATTAATCTAAAAACATGGTTTTAATGGGAATACATGGGGCTGACTATAATGCAATTAGTCTAAGTGTGAATTATTATAATAAAGTTGTGATCATAATATGAATTTAATTTACAAACCTAGAATCAAGTCAAAACCTCTTTAAAACTTCCCTCAATTGAAATGACTTACCTTAATTGTTGATGAAACGGTTATCCAATTTTTATCAAAGTCAGATGAATCTGGTGTAATTGAGATCAACTCTCTTCTGTCATCAAGCTATAAATAATGTATGCTTTGGCAGCAATTCAAGCTAGTAAAATGTAAGTCCTTTCTATAATTTAGCTAGCTTGTGCGTTCTACAAAATCCATAAATAACACAGTAAGAGACTTGGTCATCAATTGCAAAGCTTGTTACTGAGAACTTCAGAAAGTACCTCTATCTTCCTGATTAAAAATTTTCAGTCATTGATGATCCATATGCCTTTATTCAAATCCTTATAAGGGCTATAATAGAGGATCAAAGTACTTAAATAGTCAAATCTCATCCTTAAAAGTAATGATGGAATGCAATAAATGAGGTAGCGCCAGTTGTCAACTATACAAAAGTTAAAAGTGAGAATTTTCTGTACCTTATTGTTAGCTAATATTTTAAGCAAAAATAGTTGCGTCCATGTATATGGCCCATTGGTAAGTAGAGTTGTCAATGAACTTTTGAGAGCATATACAAAGGTGCTGTTGGCACGCTTCACCATCCTATTGGTCTCGGGATAAAACATAACAAGTGAACTCCACAGATTTCCATTAGCCCATTCAGCTTGGGAATGACTGAGGATTTGAAATTAGTGGCATTGTTCATGAGGATAACTTGTGGACAGCCATGCCAATGCATTACCTGCTCCATTATAAACTTGGCTTTCAAGATCGTGCCAAGATCTCTTATAGTTCAATGTTTCAACAATTGGTAAGATAATCAATTGATAATATAATTTATTTGAAGTTGATAACGCTGGTAGTCGAAGGGTCCTATAATGTCTATAGACACAATGTGTCAGGACAATTAGTTTTAACCAGCTTGTAGGTAGTTTTAGGCTTATAAGCCTGATGGGCTTGACATTTTTGACGTTTTATTATCAGCTCTTTTATATCAACCCTTAAGGATCCGCAATAACTTTGGTAACTTATTTTAGGGTCCTGAGTAAGCCTCCATATACCACCAAACAATGATCTTAAATGATTATTGCTGAACAATCTGTGGGTGGAGAAACAATTTTTAGTCATTTCCCACAATTTTGTAAAGTTGTCAATTCCAACTTTCTATGTCCTTAAATAATCAATTCAAGGTGTGGAAAATGACAAACTTTCATTCTTATAGTTCCTCATCACCACTTTCTTGGCTAGTTGATCTTCAAGGGGGACATCTCTATAATGACAGTCAGTCATAAAAGTCCATCATCGTTTTTATGGGCTCTCCAAGAGGATGTACTATTTCATAGTCATAGGCCTATAGTTTCAAAGCCCAACAAAATAGCCAACTCTAAAGTTCCAGAAGATTATATAGACATTGCAATGAAGCTCTGTCAGTGATGACCTTAAAATTTGGTTTCATATGTATATACTCACATTGCTTGTAGGAGTATTAGATAGATAGGCATTCTTGCTTGGTTACAGTAAATTGCGTTTGTGTTTAACTATGACTTGATATAAAAGGCTAATGAATGCTCTTCTCTATAATCCCATAGTGAAAATATAAGCTCATATAGCCATAAGTGATACATTGGATTTACTACAAAGATCTGGTCAAAGTTGGGATATCTCATGGTGGGGCTTCAATAATGGGCTTTCTGTAGCTGATTGAAGGAGACCTTGCATTATTGGGACCAATAAAAGGAGTTTACTTCTCAGAGTAGGTGTAATAACTGCTCAGTGAGGTGCATAGATCCTGTTATCATGACAGTAATACCTGTCCATTCCAAGGAATACTTGATATCTCGCTTACTTTCTATTTCTTTTATATAATTAATGGCGTTGAGTTTTTGAAATTGCAGGCCATATACCTTGCATGGCAATTATGTGACCCAAATAAATCCATCTGACGTTTAAGGATGTTAAAAGTTAAAACCAGATTATAGTTCTTTAAGAAAAAAGAGGTTGTTAACCTTGGGAAAATATCACGCTGAGTTTTTTAGCCTGTGCTGGTATAAAACCTGTTTTTAGTAAGAACCTAATCAGGGTGGAGCAGGAACCATCCCGCTATGCTACCAATCCTAATTATAGTTTTTTTAATATCAGCTAATTTACTTAGTAATAGGGCACCGCTGTCAATTAATTTATCTATTATGATGGTTTTGACTTTACTATTATAATGTATTCCAGAAGATTAAATTATGTTGGTCACCCTTGCTAACTAATTCAACTTCGACTTTTTAATGTTCAACCTTGATTCAGCACTTTGTTCAATTAAATATTAGCTATTTTGATGCTTCAGCTGTATTCAATATATTGAGGATAATCACATTACCACTCAAAATTCAATTTAATGTCAACTAATGTTAAATTATTGAGAAGTTTAGTATTTTGAACTTGTTAGGATTCACAGGCGGCTACATCTGTGGATAAATTTATATTTTTAGTTATCAAACTTTACTAGTGGATGTAGCTAATGATTTTCTATTTACAATTGCCAGCTGAAAATGCCAAGGATTTTCAATTCATGGTTCACTGTGGTTGATGCTGAGGATTTTTTCAAGGATAAAGTTTGAGTCTACACTGGGTGAAGATGATGAATTTAGGTTGTAGCCTTACAAATATATCATATTTTGTCCTACCTCTGAATCTAATATAGCCCCAGAGTAAGGTAAAGTAAGAAAATATTGTATCTTTATCACTGTGAAAATTAGCCAGGTGGGAAACTGATGGCTGTGATCAGCTATAAAAGCCCCATCTTGGTATCTAGATAATAAAATTTTAATCTATCTACCTTTATTTTTTTGTTGATCCACTCCTGTAAAGTTAAGAGTAGGCAAAAAGGTCCATGAGTAATAGATGCTGGGTGAAGAATCTAGGGAGTAGTCCACGATACCACTCCCCACCTGGAACTACCTGACACCCTTTAGAGCTCCCCAACTGGAACCTAACAATGAGGGACAGAAGGACTGAGTATTCCCATATAGAATATAAGGATAGTTTAGTTCAACCTAGGAAGGGTGTAGGGGCAAATCTTCTGATGTCAGTACTCAACCTGGGCAGTTTTTTAGTATGCTGATTGGGGAATTGATGCTGCAAACTACTAGTGAAAGATTGCCAATGACAGCAAAATAGCGAAGGGTCAGCAGTATTTATACTTTTAATCCGGGCATATTAGCAGAGTTCTGATTATGTGAATGCTAAAATTTGCAACAGTGAAGCCTTTTTTAGATTTAAAAATGTGCTGTTCAACTAACCATAAGCTATTTGTCAGCTTTTTATGGTTGACTTCAATGCCAATATTTTCTCAGTGCTGAAAGCTGACAGTTTCTATATACTCTGACATCAATTTCTTATGTAATGGATACTGCTACTAACCTATGTGACCTTTCTGTAATTCTGCACCCAATTACTTCTGATTACTTGCCACTTGACTATAGTTTGTTGAGATCTATTAATTTCTGTGTCAACAAACTTTCTACGCTTTATATCTACAGAACCTTTTGTAAAAGTTTATATTAAAGGACCTCCCTATCTTATTGTCAAATAAAACCTTTTAATCATAGCTTCTGGCACGTGGCTATACTTAAAGAACATAATCTGGGTAAGCTGTCATTTGATAAAATGAAGCCATGTTATGGTCTTTTAATATCAGCTATTCTAATCTATTAAGAAGACACCGCTGCAGAATATTTTATCTATAATGAAGGGTTTACCTTTAATATTATAATGTATCCTGGCATATTGAATTATGTCAGGCACCAATGCTAAATTAACAATTTACATTATTTTTAGGTTTTCAGTCTCAATTTAACTCTTCAATTTAGCCAAAGTTAGCTATTTTGATGCAACAGTTGTTTTCAGAGTTATGGGACAACTATTAAAAGTACTAATATTTGATCTACCAGTGATTTATGCTGATTAAAAATCAACAGTTAAGCATTTAAAATTTATAGTATTTATCAGTGACTAAAGCTGAGCATAAATTTATATTGATTAGTTATTTTGTTTACTTGTAGATGATGCTGATGATTTTCTAATTATACTTGCCGGTGGTTGATGCTGAGAATTTTAAATCTATGGTTACTAATGGATGATGGCGAGGATTTTCACAATGATGAATTTTAAGTTTCCACTGGGTGACATGGATGAGGTTTAATTTTGTAGCCTTATAGATGTATCCTTTGTCCTACCCATGAATCCAATATAGCCCAGAGTAAGGTGGACAAATAAAATACATTATCCTCTATCTTTTAAGAAAATTAGTCAGGTGGGAAACTGATGGCTTCTGATCAGATATAAAACCCCATCTTTATATCTAATAAATAATTTCTGTCTACCTATTGTTATCTATCTTAAATTCAATTGATCCTGTAAGTTCAAAAGTAGGCGAGATGTTCCCCAAGGAATAAAATCTGAGTGAAGCATATAGATAGTGGTCAGCGATACCACTCCCCACCTGGAGCTACTTCAAACACCCCACGTGAACTCCTTAACTGATTACCTAACAATGAGAGACAGAAGGACTGAGTACCATCAGGTAGGATCATAAGGGCTGGTTTAGGTCACCTTGGGGAAATGTGTAGGAACTGATCTACTGATATCAGTACTTTCCTGTTGAAGCTGTTGGCATGCTAGTTGGAGAGTCGCTGCTGAGAACTAGTAGTGAAAGTTTGCCAATGATGGGAAAAAATCAAAGGGTCAGCAGACTCATACTGTTGATCCTGGCAGACTGGTAGAGGTTACATGGAAATGGCAAAATTTGCAACAGTGGTGCTCATGGCTGTGAACTTTGTTAGTGTTCTGCTTGGCTAGCCATTGGAAAAATTGTCAGTTTGTTCAGAGTTGGCTTAATGCCATATTTTTTTTCTTGGCGCTGAATGCTGACAGTTCCCATATATTCCGCCATCAAATTTTTTCTGGAAATGGATACCACTTCTAATACATGTATCTGTCTGCACTTCTGTGGCAACAAATTCTGTCAATTATCGTTGACTTACCGCTATTAATTTTTTGAGCGCTATCATTTTCTGTGATGATAAATTCCGCCACGCTTTGTATTTACAACACTCTTATGAGAAGTTAATACTAAAGGACCTCTCTGTAAATTGTCAGTGTAATCCTGCAAATCTTAGTTTCTGGCGCAGGAGCTATACTTAAAGAACATAATCTGACTAAAAAGGGGATAGGCTAAAGTTTTACCCAGTTGCGGTTCTTTAGATATCAGCTATTGTATTCTATTGATTGGAATCTGATGTCAGTTGAATTATTATTTATGAAGAGTTTGACTTAAATATTACAATGTATTATAGCAGCTAAATTGCATCAGGAACCTTTGCTGATCGATTCAGCTTAATTTGCCTTTTAGTGTTTAGACTCATTTCAGATCTTTAATTCAGTCAAAAAGTTAGCTACTTTGATGAATCAGCCATTTTCAGAGTATTTGGGACAATTATCAATAGCATTTTATATTTAATTTAATGGAACTAATGCCGAGGGCAAATTGACAGTTAAGAATCCTAAATTTATTATAATTACTGGTTACTAAATCAGAAGATAACTTTTTATTGCTTAGTAATTAAGGTTTACTGGTGGACAATGCTGAATATTTTTCAATTTGTGATTGCTGACAGCTGATGCTAAGTAGTTTAAAGCTATGGTTACCATTGGATAATGCCATGGATTTTCACAAAGATGAATTTTGAGTTTCTAATAAGTGACGTTGATGTCGTTTAAGGACATAGCCTTACAAATATATTTTTTGTCCTACCCATGTATCAAATATAGCTCCAGAGTAAAGTAAAGTAAGAAAATAGCATATTTTTATACTTGTGAAGATTAGTCAGGTGGTAAACTAATGGCTGCTGACCAGCTATAAATCCTCACTTTTATATCTAGAGAAACCTTCCATATACCTACTTTTAACTCTTCTAAGTTGATCCAATCCTTTAAGGTAAAGTGTAGGTAAAAAGGTCCATGAGGAATAGATGCTGGGTGAAGCATCTATGGAGTGGTCAGTGCTACTACTCCCCACCTTGAGCTACCTGGAAACCCCACGCGAGCTTATCAGCTGGTACCTAACATTGAGGGACAGAAGGAATGAGTAGCCCAGGCTAGGGTATGATGGTCAGTCTAGTCCACCCTGTAGAAGGATGTAGGTACCAATCTACTGATGTTGGTACACCTCCTGGTGAAGTTGTTGGTATTCTGTTTAAAGTTACTGCTTTAAACTAGTAGTGAAAGGTTGCATATGATGAAAGAATAGCAAAAGGTCAGCAGTATTTATATTTTTGTCCTGGCATACTATCTGAGTTCTGAACATGAAAATTGGTAAGATTTTTAACAGAGGATTTGGCCTTTATTAGGCTTGAGCTAGCCTCCAAAGCCTCTTCCAGTTACAATAGATGTTAGGTGGATTTTATAGAGAACACATTATTGTTGTTGAAGCTAACTAAAATTCAACTCATCTTAAAATTTCTTATGATAGTGTCCATCACCCAATGGAAGTTATTGAGGTATCAGTATATTGTCATATTTAAGCTTGTTGGAATAATCCCTGTAGGTTAATCATTGCTTAATTTACATAGTTTCAGTAAGGAAGATTGTTTTTTAGTAATTGCTGATGAGATATATAGCTCTGAAATATTTGACTCATCCTAATTGATCTAAGTATTTGTCTATCCATGGTAACAGATAAAGATCCTTTTTAGTCATATTATAAATGCATCAGGAGTCCTAATGACTCTATTAGAGATATGTAAAAATGAGTACTTTACTAGCCCCTGGGCTGCGCAAAGGGAAAATCATTACTGATGAATCAGCTGCTCAAATTTCTTCTGCACCGCTTAGTCACTTTTTTCTTTCTCCTTATTGGCTGTGGTCAGATGGCCATGCATTCCCAATATAAACATTGTTTTAAAATCTAAAAGCACATTCCTTATTGTAGTTGTCTGTCATGAAGAAAAGAGCATGTTATTTTGTATAAGGTCCATCATTTCATCCTTTTGATTTTCAGCTAGCCCATTTAGTTGCTCTTGAGAAATGACCGCACAGCTCAGTAGGGGGCTTGTGTAAACTAAAATTGGTCCCTTCTTTTAAACTCATGTACTTCTCAAATATTTTCCAGTGGAGTAAGATGTGCAAATGCAATCATTTCTCCACTTTTGACAAAAAGCTTGGAGGCATTTAATTATGAAAGTGATACATAGATCCTTGTGACCAGATAAGATTATCCCAGGGGTGACGAAAGGTTCAACCCTTGACCATTACCATGGTGACTTATCTTCTCCCAACAATCCTATAGGTAGCTCTAGTTTCAAATCAGTTGATTTTACATGCTGTTCCCCTATATTAGATGAAATCATTGGAGGCCCTAAGATGGATGATGTGGCTATAAAGAATGGTGGTGGATAGAGAGGTACTTTTGTGGCCCATTTGTTAATAATTGATAAGGACTACATAATCATTTTTAATATTATTAATAAAACTATTTTTGCAAGTCATAGGAGTTTGATTATCCTTCTAGTAATAAAGGGACAGTGTTTGGACCAAAATAGATGATGTGTTATCCTCAAATTCTAGAACAAATTTATAAAAATTAAGGAAATCATAACCAACATGAAATTGGTAACTATCATTAGGAAGCACTATGGCAGCGGCACTAACCTTCAAGGAACTGAACCACATTGGTAGAGCGCTATAAGTCCCTTCACTCATAATACTCATAGGTTCAGACATTCCATACCGTTGATGGTGAGACACATCCTGAGATATTTTTATTGTTTTGCAAACTGACTGGAAATTACGTTCAAAGGGGCGCCGCTGCCAATAATGGCTCAAACGTTAACTATTTTTATGTTAGTATTGATATGAGTTTAATCAGAAAAGTTTTGTGAATCTCTTTGTTTACTACAAGAATTTAAGAGATAAATTTGATTAGGCATAGTCTTATACTGCTCTCCTACATTAGGGAAATTGGTATTCGGAATTTCAATCAATAGCACAACTTTTTCTTTAGATAGAGTAAGGATTGTGAAACTTCAGTTTTTCAGAATTGGTTATGTTCAGCTATTTGGGTAACTTAAGTTTTGTAGACAACACCTTGTTCTTCTTGCTTAATGGCTTCCAGCTTACTTGTGGTGATGACCAGCACCTCAAGGATGCTTCTATAGATTTCCTTATATATAAGGAAAAATCACATTTCCTTCATGATTTTAGGACTGGACTGGAAATGATCAGAAGTAGAGCATCCTTCTTCTGCTGCCAAGGTTCTTTTTCCTGGCTATCATCCTCTTTTAAGGGAACAAATTATTCCTCAGGGCGTCATTTAGGGAATGAGGCCTTGTAATGACATTTAATCCACAAATTCAACAATTTGTCTTATCTAGTCTGTAGTGATTTAAAAAAATTCTATGAGGATGGAAGCTCTTTGTGGTCCCACAGAATATATCATTAACTGTAGGTGCATGTAGATCAAGCTTCCTTGTTGGATGATATAAACTTAACTTCAAACCCCTTCAGGCATTTGACCATAGATGGTATAACAAGATCCTTCACAAGTGCCTGAAGTAAGTATAGATAAAGTTAAGGATAGTTCTTGGCGGCATTTTTGAAGTGAATTTTTTGACGCCAAAGTCTATTATGGCCTTGACACCCAACAACACCTGAGTCTCATGTTAGAAATGGTCATCAAACAAATTGATGGTTCATTCTTAAATTAATTAGTCATAATTTCAGCCTTTTAACTGGACATGCATTCAATAGATTCAAATTCTAGTAGACTGAACCTTCCATGTAAGCAAAGGTCCAATTTTCCTCAGATAAGTAGGGAATGATCATATTTCAACTCTGGTCAGCTAAACAGTTAATCATGGTAGTAGATAAAAACTCACCAGCTCCATGCATGGTCATTTAAACATTTTTAATAATGATTTCACATTTACATGCTTATTAAACTTAGGAAGATTAACTGAATTAGAGCGTTGAGATCCTAGATAAAAATTTCCTGATATGGTTGTTACTAGCGCAGTGCTAACCTAAGGCCCTGGGTTACTAGGACAGGATTGACTTGATCGAGGAGTTGGCATCTTTACAGAAGGAGGCAAGGAAAATAATGAGGTGGGTACTGAAATATAGGGCGTTGCATTGCTTCAGGGTCAGCCTCTCCTCCAATTGTTCTTCTCCAAATAGCTCTGGTTGAGTAAGGGGCACGGTTTTATGGGATCATTGACATCTACCATCCTGCAAATTATCCTTGATCCTTCATTCCCAACTGTCTATTTTTATTCTCAGAGGCAGAGCTATTTACAAAGTTGCATTTCTAAGAAGATCTCTCTTTACTTCATATATGTTAATGCACATTTTGTCTGATTTATTTTTATTAGCAGTCCCCAATCTACAAATTTTGTATACCTGCCATTACAACTCATTGTTAGACTTAATGAGATCTCTGCTAACTTACTGGTGTTCTTGAATTATTACCCTTGTTAGGATTACTACCCAAATGGCGAATTTGGATACAACGGTCTATGGAATTCAATCCAAACTGAGCACAAAGCTTAAACTTCTGTCAGGGATAATCTCCAATAAAAAACAGCTAACAAAGTAAAGATCAATTCTAATTTGACCAAAAAGCAAAAACTTCTGTTGGGCATCATCCCTAATGAAACTTGACTATGATTAGAATGGGTGATTAACCCCAACCAATACAACCAAATTGTGCTCCCTCGGAGCCACCCAACCTTAGGGTTCAGATTTGAGCATGAGGCGAGCTCTATTAAATCACCCGAGATAATTGAGCTTGCACCAAATCCCCAATTTGTTTATCTTATTAGATCTAGGCTTAAATGGCTTAGTTTTTACCTAATAAACCTCTCTGATCACCCCTAAAAAGCTGGTATTGAGTAATAACCTTTATGCTTTTCTTTTCTTTTTGCAATTTTAAGGAAAAATTGTATTTATTTGGAATTTACCACACCAGACTTGATGTCTTGATCAACAAGATTTCTCAACCAAGAGAAGCAACCAAGGTAAGTATCAAGCACCCTCATACTTTGGGTCAACTGGCCAATTTACAACAAAGGATACATTGTATCAACCCATGATCCTGAAAAAACTTATGATCCTTGCAAGGTTGCACCCCAAGTTTGAAGTGAAAATGAAAAAAAGAAACAACAAAAATGGATAGTAATGAATCTTTTTTGGAAAACTCCTTAGATTTTGAAGCCGCCCATCTCAATGACTGGACAATCAACATTAATTTCAGTGATACCACAACTAACTGCAATATTCTCTTTTCCCTTCTACGGAAGTAAACCTCCATGCTCCATTCATTGGACAATATATCTTACAACTTTCTGACTTCGCTGAAGCCCTCCGGCTCCTCTTATCTGGGGCCTTCATCCCTGGGGCTGAGCCAGTAGAAGAAGAGCTCTTGCCATGCCAGCTTATATGATGAACTTAGTCCAAAGTTCTTGGCTCAATATTGAATACGTTTGAGCTGGACGTATGGAATGCTACCTGCATCAATTTGTCCAACCCAATGATACCATTTACTTCAAGTAGCGGGGTTCCATCAAGATGAATTACTCCGTCACTTGCAGCTATTGGAAACCATACACTTGCAGCTCGTCCAACACTATCAATCAATCTTCCAGTTGAGCAATAAAAACTGAACTACTATTGTGGAAATTCAGCAGTTTATTAATGAAATACGAGATGTGCTCACCTTCTTATATCAAGAAATCATGAGTTTTGTTCAAATGGAGCTCACAACCCATTTTAGTCAACTAGAGGTTGTTATCCATAATCAAGTTGTAGATTGTTTTCATGAAGTATGCTCCAAGTCTTATATATTTATGCCTTTGTCAATGGATGCCTCCAGACTTTAAAGGAAATGATCTACGAATTAAGGGAAGGCCAGAGTAGTTTCTATAACTCTAGGTTTTAAGGAGGGCCTGGTGAGCGTGGATCTCCAGGTTATGATGGACGTGAAGGTGAGCGAGGACCCCTGGTCAGGATGGACAAGATGGAGGAAGGGGATTTTCTGGTCCCAGAGGACCTCTGGGACCCCGTGATGACCCTGGAAACCTGACAAACGTCTCCAGGCATTAATTCAACAGATAAAAAATCTTGATGGTCAATTAGGATGCATTGCACAAGGAGCCCAACTTACTTGGGATGAAGTTCCCCTCTCTTCTAAAGTCTTTTTACCTGTTCATCACAAACGCCTTGGGACTTTGTCACCCTACCTGCTTTGATACATGGATTGGAGCAAAGCGTGCTCTCCACTGAACAATATCAACTTGATCTCCAATCCACTATTACTTCTCTAAAAACGAAGTACAACAAATAAACCAACTTGTCACCACAAAATAGGCTTTCAGTGCCACTCACAAATGAGTAGATCTAATAGTTGACAATCTTAACATTTTTCAGAGACAAGTAGATGTGCTTCAACCTCAAGCATATTCCTGAGATACTGCCACTTCATTAGGTGAAAGTGCTGTCACCGTATCGTTCACATCATTTGTCCTCCAACCCCCAAGTGAACATTTTGACCTTTGTTCAAATAAAAATATGTACCTGGAGAGGCAAGTATTTTCTCTTTCTTATATTGCTATGAAAGCTCTATGGAGGAAGCGACTGACTATCAATACTCAAAAATTTGACTAACTGTCTTAGCCATGTGGCCCTAGGCATTATGGTCCCCCATCTGATACATTGCCATACTTGAACTGATGCCAAGCCTGCTTTGCTTTGAGAATCCATGAGAGACTTAACCTTAACCAACCAAAAACAAACCTTTATGGGTATCAGCCTTTATTGAGAGGAAACTATCAGAAAATCTGCTCATCGTTTTTACCTCAAGGCACAAACTCTGGTTGCAGGGTATCTTCTTACGTTAGATGATGCCATTACTGCTGTGTTTTGGCATTTAAACATATGCCTGCTTTCTTAATATATCTTAAAGCGGTGAAGTCTAATTTAAAGTCCCTCCTCCATATTAAAGAGGCTATAATAGAAATCCCAGCTGAACTTCATAAACCCGTTGGGCCACCTCTTTTTAACACCAATAAGCACTGGTCCCAAGTATTGGCCGTTACACCCCCTGACTCGCCTACACCTGAATTATACTTCACTCATTGCAGAAGGAACAACCACACTGTAGCTGACTTCTGCATCCTTCAAAGTAAGTTGGCAAAAGATCAGTCAGTATAAGGCAAGAGGCTCCCTATGCTGACGGAAAACAAGTGCTTCAAAGCCTTGTTCTAGTTCTAGCTGTATCCTCAGTACTTCCAGTCATTTTGTGTTAGCTTCCCCGATGGAAGTTGAATCCCTCTGTCTATTCAAGGTAATAAAAGCCTCAAACTTTCTTGCTTTATGTTGGTCAGTTACCCAAACAAATTTTGGTGGTCAGCTCTTCTATAGAAATCCAAGCATTGGCAGATAAAACTTTTAAATGTATTGAACAACCCTGAGCTTTGCCACAGAAGAATCCTCCGCTTGCTTCACTGCAAATACCTAATGACAGCCTATTAGTTATTAACTCCCAATTTAGACTTTCAGTGGTTCAGGTCGGAGTAGTAATTTATAAGGTTAAAGTCCTGGACATAATTGACACTGGTTCTTTTGTTGAGTTTATATCTTCTTGGCTTATCCAAATGATAAAAATGACTCCTGATTTGATTCACGAAGCCAAATATAGGATGGCAGGTAGTCAGCCTACCAAGGCGATAGGAGCCTATTCTGTTTTACCCCTTTGTTTTGGGAAAATATTAATCACTGCCCATGCTATTGCACTAGAAAATGATAACTACAAGTTGCTTATTGGGGTCCTACTGATGTGGGAGTTTAACTGCGTCATCAACCACAAGGAATTTACCTATCCCTATTAAGGTATCAGATTCCATTAATTAAAATCTCCGTCAAAAGTAAAGGAGTTCCTAAAAAACGGACATGCTTTCTCAGATACACATCCTCCATTTGCAAAATTGAGTACCAAATCTTAGGGGAAAAACTAAATTACCCCAGAGGCTGTGGATGCCAAAGAGGGGATCCCTCTGTATACCCCTCATTCTATTACAATAACCTTGGGCTCACAAGCTATTGTGTATATGGAAATTCGTATTCTTACCCCTCTTGATCAAATTTTGGAGCTTAGTGGACACCCAGTCCCTTCAATCAAGGAAGCGTTGACCTTCCCGGGGATCTTGGATCCATCCTATGGAAAATCTATCTCTATTCTATTAGAGAATTTAAGTGCTAAACCTCTCCAGGTCCCTCAGCATGTCTTATCACTTATGTAAAAGTATTCCATATTAAGAGTATTGCCAAATTGTTGTTTTGGCTTTTTAGAGGATTTAGGATTTGATTCCCCACCCACCATAGCTTTGGTTGATAGTAGATTTGGGGATAATCCTGACCTGAGCAAACGCCAAGATGTTAAACACCTCCTTGAGAAATATGGCGATATATTTTTTTCCTTAGGACCAAGTGACTATGGGAAATTGTTTAGGGTTATACATCAAATTGAAACTGAGTATCACCCTCCTTTTAAATCCCAACCATATCTAAAACCCAATGTGGAGGAAGCTCAAGTGGCCTTAAAGTTACAGCAACTGTTGGAGGCTGCATTACTTGTGCCCTCCAAAAGCTCATGGGCTTCCCCGCTCTTATTAAATCTGGAAAAAGGATGGTGGTCATCAGGTTGTTATGGATTATTATTGCCTTAACTTATCATTTGCAAAGATAGCTACCCCCTGCCACATATAGACAACTCTTTACGCTTAATGTTATGGTCCCACTATTTCTCCACTATGAATATCGCCAGTGGATACTGAAAAGTAGATTTGTCACCCAAAGATAGGACAAAATGTACTCTCATCACAAGTGCAGGACTATTTGAGCCCACTTGAATGCCTCTGGGGTTTATGTAACGCCCCTGCTACCTTCCAACGCGTAATGGACAGACTACTAGGCGATTTAAAACTCTCCCACGTATTAGTTTATCTGATGATATTACCATTTTTCAGAACCGTTACTGAACATCTAGATCACCTCAGGAAAGTCTTTTGGCGATTATGGCAATCATTAAAACTAAAGCTGTCAAAAAGCTCCTTCTTCCAGAGTGAGATGGACTTTTTATGTCATAAGGTCAGCAAAGACGGAATATCCCCAATGGATGATAAGGTCTTGGCTAATGCTAAGATGACCCCCCTAAATCCCTACGAGATATACAAGTTTTCCTAGGAATGGTGGGATATTATTGCCAATTTATCCCCCATTTCGCAGACACCTCAGAGCCTCTGGTGTATCTACTGAAGAAATGGATACCCACAAAAGGAAAGAAGATCAACAGCATGCCTTTGACTTGCTATGAGTCTCTCTTTCTCACTATCCAGTACTTATTCATCCAATTTTTGATAGACCCTTCCTCCTCTTTAATGATGACAGTGATATTGCCATTGAAGCCATACTATCTCAGCATGATGAGAACTTAGTGTTCATCCCATCGCCTACTATGGAAAGACCTTTTCTAAAGCTGAATGTAAGTATAGTGTTACAGAACATAATTTCTGGCGGTCTTACTAGACATTATGAATTTTGACCTTATTTATATAGGAAGCATTTTACCATCATAACAGATCATGCTTCCTTACGTTGGCTACAATAAATGAAGGACCCTAATGGGAGATTAGCCCAGTGAGCGTTAAAACTTCAAAATTACGATTTTTTCATTATCCACTAATCAGGGCCAATCCATCAAAATGGGGATTGCTTATCTCAGATTCCCATCTTAACTATAACTGACCCTTAAGAGGATCAACTCTACGACCTCCTAAATCAACCATAGTTATGTAAAGTCGAGTCCATGACCCTCCAACAGGAATTAGAGAAAAGATTGGCAAATCTCCAAGTCAAGAATAAGCAATTGTGAAAACTTGTGTCTATACTATGGGTGCCTTATGTAAGATTATCAGCTCGAAAATGACATCATATTATGACATTGGCAAGTTGGTCATGGGAAATTCAGAAAACCTACCAGTGGCTTAAAAATCAATGTTGGGAGGGAATGCTTGTTTCTATCCAGGATGTATAGTAGTCCTGTCAGGTATGTATAAGCCAAGCTGGACCTAATACCCGCTCTCAACATCCAGTAGTCCCACCTTGTGAAACATTCCATACTATTAGCATTTATGTTGTTGAACCTCTTCCTAGAGCCTCCAATGGACATCAGTTCCTCCTACTAGCCATGGACCATCTAATTAAGTGGATTGAAGCTGTATCGCCCCCCACCGCCTTGGCAAAAGCCACTGCCACATTTTTGTTTAATAGGATTATCACCCTGCATGGGTGCCCCAACATCATTCTTTCCAATAAGGGACAAAATTTTTCTGCTTGATGCTAGTGAAAGATTTAGCTGACTTGATGCGAACCGCTTAGATATTCTCCACCCCCTACCATCCTGCAACCAATGGAATGGTAGAGTGGGTAAATGGGACTCTAACTGAAACCCTTCAGAAAACGGCTGTGAATGACCCCCTTCATTGTCCCCAATATTTGCCTAGTGAAATTCTGGCCTATCATATTAATTACCATTGAATTACTAGATGTTGCCATTCCAAGCGTTGTATGGAAGAAATCCCCATCAGCCTTCTAAAGTCAAGGCAATGCTTGACCAAGCTTCTCCTGAAGTGCCTGAAGTCTCTATGTGAAGTATTGCAAAGGAAATCATAAGACTTCAAGCCTTGGCTGCCAAAAACCTGTCCACCACAACCAGTAGAGAAACTGCTCAATTTAATGATAAGCACAATCCCCTATACACCTTCTAACCAGGTGAACTCGTCCTATTTTATTATCACTGGCATGGAGGTCGTGATCACAAACTGGGCACCAACTGATCAGGGACCTATTGATACATATATAGATGGGGCAATGAATACTCAATCATAGAAGTTGTTCAGGGCATAGTCATAAACCAAATACATAGTCACTTTTGACATCCGTTTTCCCCCCATCGCCAAGATCTAGAGGGGCATATTGTCAGGATTCCTACCCAAACGGCAGATTCAGATATGTCAGATAATGGGTATCAATCCCAAGCTGACCACAAAGTGCAAACTTCTGTTGGGGATAATCCCTGATGAAAATTGACATCTATCAAAGTCATAGATCAATCCCAATTCAACAAAAAAGCTCAAACTTCTGTCGGACATCATCCCTGATGAAAGTTGACTATAATCAAAATTGGTAATTAACCCCAACTAATATGACCAATAATGCCCCTCGGAGCCACCTAACCTCAGAGTTCAAACCCAAGCTATGAGATGAGCTCAATAAGATCAACTGAGATAATTGAGCTTTCACCAAATCCATGATTTGTTTATCTTATCAGATCTAGGCTTGAGTGGCTTAGATTTTCCCCAATAAAACTCCCTAATCACCCTTAAAAAGCTGATATTAAGTAATAAAATTTATGCTTTTTAATCCTTTTTCGCAATTTTAAGTAAAAATTATATTTATTTGAAATTTACCTCACCAAACTCGATATCTGGATTAAACAAGACTTCTTAACCAAGAGAAGCAACCCAGGTAAGTAACTAATCCCTTGAACTTCAGGTCATCTAGCCCTCAAACAACAAAAATGATTCGTGGTATTAACCTGTGATCCTAACACCTCTCAATCCTTTTGATATCCCACTTTATAGCCGCTTGTCAGTATTTCATCTGTTGGAGCTCTGACTTGAGGTATAAGTGGTCTTTAAGTTACTTCCCAAGTGCTGTGCAGCCACCCTCATGTTGCCTTTGTTGTATTGCTTAAGTTCCTTGACTGCATTAGCCTACCAAGTAATGTTACCTGAAGTGACATTATTGCAATTAACTTCTCTCTGAGTCATTCATTAAACCGATTCATTAGAGACTCTGAATTTAATCCTGACTTGATGTTCTTGAACCAGCACATTCCAGTTTATTTAATCAATAAGTTTATTTGGTCATTTTAAAATTTGCACACTAAAGTGGTGTTTTTAATTAACTACCTATTGAACACCCTGGAAACTAAATTTGAGCTGCGTGTTCAAGTCCTGCAACCCTTCCAAAATATTCTAGTTTCTGTTTAACACCTCCATAATTAGAGCTTAGAGATGAAAGATGGCCAGTTGAGAGTTTTATACAGTGGGTTGGAGATACCCAGCAAGGTATTGTCACATATGAATAAACTATTGTCTTGTTGTAGTACTAGATGATGGCTCATAGACTAAAAAATTGTATTGCAGAATTAGCTGTTCCTAATTCTAATGAGGATAAAAATAAGACAGATACTAGATCATATTATTCAGGCTAAAGATTCAAAATTCCTGAAGTAACATCTGTCCAATATGCACCTAGTGCTAAAAAACATCTGTCCAATATGTCTTAGCTTCTCTGAAGCAAAGTAGAAGTTTCAAAACCATAAGATAAAGGGAAATAAAGAAATTCAACTTCCTCCAGCACCATCCAATTAGCGTTAGGAGTGTTGACATAGAAGATGATGAATTAGTCTTTCACGACATCTTCACTTTCCTAAGCTGGTTCCATCATAAAGGTCATAATTTCTTCTTTTTACTACTACACCCCTTGTAGTGAGCACCACTTGTGTATTGGAGGTTTCTTTTTTCGCTACTTGCATAGGTTATTATTGGCTGATCCAACTTACATCTTTAACATCTAGTACTTCTACCTATAATGTTTTAAATCTTTATATGTCTGTCTACACTAGAGATCTACACAAATAATATAGCTTGGCAATGGAGCAGTCTTCTATTTAGAGTAAATCAAATGGTAATTATAGTCAAGATATCTCATTTAGGATTCAACAAAGTTCTCATGGTAAGAAAATATTACCATAGTAAATTTAGATTATAAATGAGAATTGATTTTTAAAAAAATTGAATGGGAGGTCACAGGTCTGATTACAACGTGATTTATTTTAGGTTATATTCTAATAACAGAGGTGAGGTGGTATTATGACCTCAATTTATAGACTCAGCATCAATTCAACGATTAAGCAACAATTGAGAGCTTTAATCAAGGAACCAGATGGCCTTAGGGCCATAGCTACCTCCAGACCCTTATGGTCTTGCAATTACTGGGACACTTTTATAAAAAAGTTAATTTTTAATAGCATTGTTGTAACATCTGAAAAGGGCTTCAATTATGTTGAGACGTTGACCTCAAGAATATTAAAGGAGTATTACATTATAGTTGACTTTGTCCTCAGATGACCATAAATCCCATTATAAAACATAGTGAGCTGATTTTAGACTTCATTGTTTAATCAATAATCATCCACAATAGCATCCCAGTTAAAATAGACAAACAAGGAGGCGGCGTTGTATAGATATAAAACACTTGAATATAAGTATTGGGTAAGTCCCAGCTGTTGAGCTATTACGTGATGATGCATTACTACTACTTGAGTATGGTGGATTCCCAGATGACTAAAGCTTTAGAGGTACTGTTTGACTCCAAGGGAAAATTCTCCTGAGGGTTGTTAGGCTGAGGAATATGGGTCTCTTATTGTAGAAGTTTAAGTGGTAGCTTGGGTTAACTGGGGCAGCCTCCCACAGAGTAGATTTTATTTGATAAATGTTGGATAATATTGTTGATATTATCATTATAAATCTGATACTGGGAATGATCAACAGAAGATTAAGGTAAATTAAATATGGCATAATTTCAAGCTTTTAGGCTGCAAAGGAGCCACCTCATTTTGAAAAGTACTTATCTATTGGGTTAACTCCTCACCTGATCTGTAGGTCAGCTCTTAAAAAACCAATTCTCCATTTTTATATTAGACGTATTCATTACATAGATTGGAGGCCCTTGTAGTGAGCGCAACTTTTGTTGACTTATAAGTACTCTATACTGTACGCTGAGGTTAAAAAGGATCTTAAAGCTTTGAATAAAAGGATTTTTTGAAGCATCCAGAAAAGAGGAGTGTATAGGATATTTCCCTTATGAATTTGATATGTTTTAATAATTATAGGATGGATTAGGACACGTTTTCTAGTAAATCTTGAATCCCTCAATAAGAATCTTCCAAATTCTTCCAGATTGACCTCTCAGTTGAGGTCTTTATTGGTCTCCACTGTCAATGAACTTGTGACCTCCTTGATTGGAGGCGCCCTTTGTGAGGTGTAGGGTCCCAGAAGGCCAATTTATAAGGTATCTTCATAGTCCTGCACATGTAGTAATCTTGTTTGGACCATTCTAATCCACCTCCTGTAGATGGCCCCAGATGCAAACAATATCGTTGATAAACAACTTGCCAATGCTTAATTTGGAAGAGAGATTCTGAACTTTTTTTCTATTTCGATCCAACCATGTGGGGTACAAACTATGATCAAATTCATTTAGCACTAGAACCATTATTGATGGGATCCCTACGCTTATGGATGGCAATCAACCCAAAAATAACCTCTTGGCCAAAAAGTTTCTACTACTATCAGCAATAACCAGGAAGATTCCTAATTGGTTTTTCGTGATAAATTATGGCCTAGGATTCTGAACAAATCTGATGGGATATTGAAACATAAAATTTGCAGTGGGTGGTGCTATGACATAGGATGAGAAAAGCAAATTGGAAAATAGTTTGACAACAAAAATAATAGATCTTTTATAAATTCTAATTGTGTAAGTAATCAAAGATCACCATAGCCACAGCCAACCCCCCTCCCTCAAAAAAATTTACTGCAATTGTTAATTAACTGGGTATATGAGGGCCACAACATGAACAAAAACCTTAAGGAGTTGATAGTGGGTCTTAATAATTTTACCCTCCAATTGGTGCTTAACCACTTGGCAGACTATTCACCAGTCAATGAAAACAAGAAAACAATGTGCTTTAGATTACTTTTTATAAGGATTACCCAGTGCTTTCAAAACCTGAAGTAGATATCAGACACTGCTATTTAAAGTACACTGTGTTCAAGGATACTGATCTATGATGGTGTTCTTACTGTCTAGTGAATATTCCCCAGATCTACAATTTTCACAAGACCTATTTTTTTACAATGATGCTCTAGAATCAACTAATCCATATTTGGGCATTCTTGTACTGCTACTGTATATGGTTAGTTTACTTGGCAATTGTGGCTAAGAATCAAGCCATGAACGCCCTAACACATACAGTTAGTGCTTAGAACAATCAGGGTACTTTCCAATCAGCTTGCACAAATCTTGAACTTCTTGCCCTCAACCTGTGGTGCTTTAAAGCTAAACAAATTACAACTGCCCTAGGTCTATTGTCTAATGCAATTAGGGGCCAAAAATTCATCTTAAATGGCTGAAAGTCTACTGACACTAAAATCATGGGTAACAGTGACAATCACCACTCAGGGTTAGTTTGTGAAGCTAGATAACAAACAGCACACCTTCCTATTCTAATTAATATTAATTAAGCTCCCATTTCTGAATTTTCTCTTAGCATTATTTTTCACTTTTAAATTTCTAAATAAATGTATGGAGCCTTGAAAAAATCCTAGATTGATAAAACCTGCTACCACAATGTTGTAAGTTTGGTTTATATTAGTTCAAGCCCTATATTGGCTATGACAATAATACCACTTTCTCCCCTCTCATTTTTTATTTTACTTATGTATAATAAAATGAAGATAGGAAGATGGGTGATTAAATAGCAGGGTTAACCTGCTACCACTCTAATGTAGGTTTGGTTTTTAACAGGTATAAAACCCATATTGACTAGAATAAAACATTGTTTCCTTACTTCCACTCCCTCTTATTACCTTACTGTAAAAAGACTTAAAAAATAATGAGATAAAAATAAAAAGGAAGATAGTGTTGTTACCTAGTTGGGTAGTTCCTGCTACCACATAATACCCTTAATTATAGTATTCCTAAGAAACTTAAATCTTTTGGTTGAGTTGATCCGTTCAAAGGCTTTAACTGAGTGTTTATGTTTAGTTGACTTGATAGTTTTAATGGTTTTATCCAAGTGGTATGTGGTTATCTATCTATTGAAATAAAGTTGGACCTTCATATATCAAATTTGATGGTTCATAAGAAAAATTTGATATATAGAAAATTTGATATACAGAAACCTGTTTCTTATTATTTTTATAATATTAAAAAGATTCACAGGACATGAAAAATTTGATAAATGGAGCTTTTAATTATATAGAAGTTTGATATAAAGATGTCCTACTGTTTATATAAACCAATGTTTTTCTGTTTGTCTTCTATGCATCCCTATTCCATTCATCCAATTGTAATGAAACTTTAGTGAGTTGTTGTGCGCACATCCCTAAAGGTTTCTAAAATTTTAAACTTAATTTTTTATAGTAAAAAAACCTTTATATATGTAGCAATTATTATCCTATATTTTTGATGGAAGTCAGTTTTGTTACAACTGAGCATGTTGGTATCCAGTTGATTCAGTAGTTTCAATGGTTTTTCCAAGTGGTTAGTGGTTTTAAGTTAATTAATAAACTTGATATTTTAGTAAGCGGTTAATGATAAATTGATTTAATAAGTTAATTAGTTTTGGTATGTTTTTGGTGGTTTTTGGTTGTTTTGATAAGTTTTTTTAGGTCACTAAGCAGTTGGTGATTAGTTGATTTGTTATGTTCAATGGTTTTAGATAAGTGGCTTAATGGTTTATCTATGAATTAGATCTAGAATACTCGATTTAATAATGTTTTAACAAACTTGAACAATAGTGGTTTTTACCACTATGAACTATATAATTACTATTATGGCATATACTCTACGGTCAGATGAGGTACTCAGTTTAAACTTATTATAAATCATATTCTTATAGCTTTTCCCTCTTGCCCAAAAGGCAAGACCCTATTTTACAAAGTTTCTACATCATCTACTAGCTTCTTTGTTTATAATTGGAGCTTCAGCTTTTGTAAATTTTATTTCTTAAACCCCTACAACAGCAGCAATCTAGGAATTGAGTATATGTTTTTATCTAGCTTTACTAAAATTTGAAATCAATTCCCTCTCAAGATTTATAAATATGTTACTTTAGACTTGGCTCAAGGTTGATAAAGGTTTTTTAAGATCTCCCTTTACTACTCTTAAGCAGCAGTTTTACCTTTTTTTACCTTCTGCTTACCCTTTAGTATCCTTCTATTGTCCCAAAGGCATTAAACTTTTTATTAATTAGAAGTCATACCTTCATTTCCAAAATGAACTTACTTGAATTTTACCTGAAAAAATGAGCCTCCATTTAATTTTGTTATAAGAGTTTGGAAGTATGAGTTATTGTTTTCTTATTTTAAACAATTTTATATCTATCAATTTTGATTTACAGACCTGACTCTTCCTTTACTTAAAAAGTAACTTTACCTTTCAGACTTTTATGCCTGACATATAATGGTTTCTTGCTTTATAAAATCTACTCATCTCTGATATCAGGTAGATGAATTAAGGGTTAAGTATATCAAGTCTTAAGATTTTCTGAACTTTAAAGTTTATCAAGCGGTGAGCTTTGTGGTTTATTAATTTGTATGATATTGAGCTCTATATAGTGGACAACTATCTGTTATATGAAGAGCTCTTGCTTGATTTATTGAATCAATGTCTTGAAGCCATTACCTAGTCAAGTCCCTTGGTACCAAATCAATAGAACGCATTTTGTACTCTATATCAGTATACAGTTTTGCTTTAGTCAGAGGTCACGCTTGAGAAAGCGTTGAACATGTTTTGCGATGATTGAGTGCTAAAAGTTTCTAAAGAAGGTATATATCATAAATATAATGCAGCTAATTGTGCGACTTTTTTAATCTGATGCACTTCAAATGGTCTCTTTTTAAAGTGATTTTTCCTTTCTAAATTTTCCCCTACTGCTTCTGAAGCATGCTTTTCTTTTAATAGAGCTGTTTCTAAGAACTTTATTATGCAATTAAGGCCCATATTGGATGGTTCAGAGACTTAAAATTTATATCACTTGCATCGTTTCATCTCCAGGATAATATATTGGTTGATAGTATGCTTTTGGTTTTAACTAATATATATACCAAAACAAGGGTTATATGATGTCTTTTTATTTCTTGCTATATTGTGTGCTACAGAAAGCTGATATAAATTTTGAAACTCAAGTACCATTTCCTGCCCATAGAGTTTATGATTCAATAAAAGAATCTCTAAATGAGCTGTTTTCCCAAGAAAAAGTTGAATGTCTTTTCTATTCTAAATATTTAAAAGAGAAAGAGTATTGGACAGTAGATAACCAATTTAGATTGTTTATTGAACGCCTTTCTAAAATGGATTACTGAGGGTTGACTTTTAAGCAAAAACTATTTCACTTCCTTTTCTATATATAAATGAATATTTCTTTGTTGTGGGAAACCAGCTGAATGGGTGCTTGCTGGTGCTTTACGCCAGCTGGTTTCCACAAAGGATTTTAAAAATAATAAAGTTAAATGTGAAGCGCTAATAAAAATTGATTTTTTATGATTTTATTATGAGCGCAATACAGTGAAAAACTGATAATCCTCAACCTCCAACTATCTAGCATTTAAAGTAATTTGGAGGGTCGAGGGGGAGGTCAGGAATATGTTCAGAATAGTTAAACCTAGTCCAAATTAGGAAATATGCAGGAAGAGCATATCATAACTTGGGAACTTGCATCAGGGCAGCGGAATGAAGGGAGAGGAATTCTGGTTGGCCCAAACATACCCATGAGTAATGTATAAAATTTAAACAATTACCTCCCAAGAAATTTATTGCACCTTTGAGGACCCCCACCAAGCCTACAAAAGGGGGGTCCCCGCGCAGGTGCAGTGGAGGACTTTTTTGGGGTTGGGGGGTGCCTTCTGATAATTCTCCTCAAGGTCCATGGTAAGGTCAGAGTAATCCAACCATTAAATTCTATTAAATGTGCCCATGCGGGTTTCAAACTCATGTTGCCCCAATTAATGGGGTTCCACCAAGAATCAGCCAGGGTCTTTTGGCCATTCTCCTTGACATTATTATATAAATCATTTTAAGGGCATCAGAGAATCGCAAAGGGCTGAAATTTCCCCTTTTTGGCTGAATTTGGCTACCACATTCTGTTTTTTCAGTGGCAAGGCCAAATGTCCAACAGGCAAGGCCAAATATCTGACATTTGTCTCATGTGTGTTCTTATATTTTTTATTAGTTTTTGATGAAAAATCTGAGTTGTTGTGGACATGGCTATGAAGGTTTCTGAATTAGTGCAACCATTTTAAAATAATAAAAAAGTTTTGTACATAAGAAATAATAATTTTATATATTTTTAATGGTAATCAGTATATCATTACAGCTTAGTAGTTAAATACTTAGTTAAAATTGATGTTTTTAATGGTTTTTCCAAGCAATAAGTGGATTTAGGACAATTACTAATCTAGAAAGTTTTGGTCAGTGATTAGTGACTCTTTGATTTGATAAGTTAATTGGTTTTAGTAAAGATAAGTTAATTGGTCTTGGTAAGTTAGTGGTGTTTTTAGTTGTTTCAAAGAGTTTTGTTTGAATTTACCAAACAGTTGTTGATTAATTTGTGTTTGGTATGATGATGGTTTTAGATAAGTGTTTTATGGTTTACCTATAATAAAAAATCCAAGTTACTCAAAACTAATTGTTTGTTTATAAAGCCTGAGCAATGCTGGTTAATATCACTATATCTCATATAAAACTTTAAATTAACTATTTTAAATTTTTTGTCTATAAAAACTTGAGTAACGCTGGGTAACTCTGCTAGTATAATATAAAATCTAAAATAAGTAAGTTGAATTATCTGATAAATAAAAACACTGCAGCAAAGAATGGGCTTTTTGGTGCTAGTCTATATTTTATCTTAAATTACACAGGGGAACAAAAAATTTTCATTGATAAAAACACTTGTTCTTGAATAACTTGGGTGCGCTGATATCATATCTGAAGTCAGCTTTACTCTGCAAGATACAGTTTTTTGCAGAATATTTTAACATTTTTCATATTAATGTAAAATTTACGAATTTTTCAGCATTTATCTCAACTTACAAATGTGGGATATTATCTTAATTACTTTTGTGATGATATTATAAGTCATTTAAACACAAAAACATGCAATGGCGTTTAATTAAGCATGCAGTTCTGAAATCAAAGGAATAAAACAACTTTTTTGTGAATATACATGACATAAAACTCTATTAAATAAAAAATTATTTTCTTGATAATAGCATTGATATGTACATACAGATAGAATATGTTAATTAATTATTGCAGCAATGTGACATAAAGGCATGCAAAACTCATTCAGGCAAGAAATTGCACTTGTAGCTCTTTCATTTGTGTAATTGCTTAGGATGGACCCATTTGATGCTCCAGCAGTAGTCTGACATCATATGTGTGTCCCATCGCCCTTGATAACACTCTTCCTTTTGTCTTCAGGCCTTTATTGAAGCATTCCCTCTGCTCATCACTAACATCCTCAAGGTTTTCAGAAATATTGATCAAGATGACTATTCAGGAAGTGCATCTTAATACTCATTTGCATCCAAGGTTGCAAAACGTTTTAACATCCTTTGAAACATAAGTACACAGTTTTTTTGCTTTCTTATTACTAAGGAAATTGTAAATAAATGATAAAAAAGACATCCATGCTGCTTTCTCCTTTATGATACATCTTCCTGACAAATTTTTTGTCATGTATAAGGGATTTATGTGAGGACCATCAGACACCTGCTTTAATTTTGTCAGGTTTTAGACCAGCATAGACAAAATCAATGTGTTAAAAACATTTATTTTTAATATTCAGAGCCTTTATGAATTGCTTCATCAAGCCAAGCTTGATATAAAGTGGGTAGAAGATGATTCTGGCTCTTCTGTATTGCATAGAAAATAGAGCATGCACAGGAAAACTGACTTCATATTTGGAAGCACCAATACCAAAGTACAAAAAAACAGTTGAAAAATCTAATGCAACAGATAAAATATGTTCCTTGTGTTCTCTATATGTATATAAAATCCTAATAAGATCTACATATTTTAGTGTAATATCTGAATCTGCTGAACTGATTATACTAACTTTGTATACTTCAAGCAGTGTAATAATAAAATATTATGCACAAAAATTTTAAAAACTAAATCATACAACTTAAAAATATACTTTAACAATTAAACCATTTCCAGTTTTTAGATATTTTTAATATAAATTATACATGTTGCTCAATAAAACATATGGTCACTATAAAAATTTACATGAAATTTACACTAATAGCTTTTTAAAATAATAATTTATATTTGGTTCTAGATTTTTACCAAATTTTAAATATTCAACTATAGCAGATACCCAATGAAAGGTTGCAACCTATTTAGTAAAGATAGGTTAAGATATTTATAAATTTTTACCTAATGTTAAAAAGCTTTAGAGCATATATACACCTTATAGCTAAACATTGTTTTAATTTTTTAATATTTATTTAATGTTATACTTTGATGTCAACATTACATTTTGTTGTTTAACTTTTATATGGAATAACGGACTAATCAAATTGTGGATAATTTATCAAATGGAGATTAACATTCTTCATATATGGTTTAAATCATGAGTCATCGAATAGAGGTAATCAGAACGTAGCAATCAATCTTAATCAATACATTTGATTATGTCATTAATGATTATAGGGCATAAAAACATATTTCTAAAATTTAAGATTAAATCTAAAATTTTGGCTTATAGTGTCAAAAGACATGAGTCAGATCTTGTAAACCCCCATTTTTTAACTCTAAAATTTTGCCATCAATGTAGAGTTTCTGTCCTATCAGAGTATGGAAAATTTGGCAAAACTGTGGGTCTTTCATTATGTCATTGATACTGAAATCAAGAAAATGTGACGCCCAGGAATTTAACTTTCATGATATTAAATGGAGGCGCGTGACACAATAGTCCTAATGCTGAGTTTGGTATTTTACAAAACAACAAATCAGAATTCATGGACTCAAACCAAAGTTGAATTTAACCACTTAACTATAAACATTAAGCATATTAAATCAAACAGGTTGTGACCACTTAGCATAACTAATAACCTACCAGATAAACCAAACTTTATTTACACCAGTCACATTGAGAATGTCATGCTACCACTGAAATTGCTAATCCATCAATGGATGCCCCTCCCTTGTTTTTCTCCTATCACCATCTATTCATATTCATCTGTTTCTCCTTTGAAACCCCAAAATTTACATTCTCTTTGAAAAAACTTCAATTGATCAGGTATATAAGCCTGCTCTAAGATTCCAATAAACTTTCAAAATTACTTCCTTTATATTTTTCTAATGTTATTTCTCAGGTTTTATCTCCAATATGCTGATAACAATACTTTGGGTGGAATGTCCTCTTTCCAACATCAACAAAAGAACACTGATATGCCTGATTGGAATGAATCTGAGGTGTCACCTAAACCTCAGGTCTTGATCAACCCAGGATTACTGAGTCTGCACAACAAAGTGGTGATCTTACCAGAGATGACACCCCAGAACCTATATCAAATACACCTAACAACCAAGTGACCACTGTTTACTTTATGAAGATCTGTGCCAAACGCAATCTCAAGAAACTTAACCATGGGCCTATCATTGAATGGTTAGAAAACTATGAAGCTTGGGGAGATGATAAGGAGTCAGCTCCCATCAATGCTTGTGAGAAGTGACCAGCCTTCTCACCTAACCCACCCAAAATTAGTATAGCGCCAACCTGTTTTCTAATCTGAATAAAATGGTAAGCTTGTGGGTGAGTTAGGTTTCAAATTTTGGCTTCTCAACATCACAAAAACTTCTGACAGCTTCAGTTCTAGAATTTTTTAGCATCAGCAAATTCCTCGCATACTTTGAGAAACTTGTGGGACTTTGGGGACAGATTACCTACTGACACTGTGAGGAAGTCGATTGGAAACTCCTCAACTGGTTCCTTGAAACCCTCAAAACCCCTTATCTTGAGCAGTATACCTAGCATAACTAATCGCTTGGATAAAGCTATTGTCATCTGACAAAACTATGCAAGAAATAGTGACCTGCCGCCAAAATCAACCCCATAACTCTACTGCCATTAATTTGGATACTGAAGATTTTGATGCCTCTGGCACTGAAGTTTTTAAAAAAAAGACCTGACATCAAGCTGCCCTCATAGGTCAATTAACAGATATGCGCCATCAAACAAGCCAGCAATTGAATATGTTGGTCCAAGGACAGCGGCCCTACAACAATTTTCAATGCTTTAATTGTAAATAGCCTGGTCATCAATTCTGACAATGATGAGCCTCTTATGTTCAGTGCCAGATAGTCCATCCAGGTGGATGTTACCCTTATCAAGGAAAAAAACAACCCTGGTCTATGCCAACTACCTCTAGACCTGCCAACTTGCCTCCTCCGGTTTGTCATCCAATACTCCTCATCCTAGAATGACCACGCAACCCATGATTGAAATACCCCAACTCAAAACCCTCGCAACAAATTCAGTATGTGGATGAAGCACACTCTGATAATCTGATCAGTTGGACTTACTTTTAGGAATATGCTGCTAAAAATGAAGAAATAAAGAAACTATGATTTTAAATGTTACTTACAACTTCCCAAAGAAAATGAAAGTTTATGATTTACTGAATTTAAAATCCCTGAAAGCACCTGAGACCAAAATTAATAACCCCTAAATTCCTGAAGAAGTTCTGAATATTAATGATTCACTGAATGCTGGATCTTTTAAGCGGTGTACCCAATGGAATCCCAGTGGAGGAATATCATGAGAATCCCTGAGTATAATCAATTACCCAGAAATTGCCTTTACTTGGCTTTGTCCTCAAGCATCAAAATGAATTAAGGAAAATTAAACGAAAATCCAAAATTCATATCAATCAAAAAAGCCACAACTATCCTATCACATTAACCTGACTCAGTTAACCGGTTCCAATAAAATGCCTGCTTAGTACCTCTTAAGTTGACTCCTAAAAAATAGCTTCAGCTCAACCAATTACCGCCTAACAACCTGAAGGGAGTTAATGCCGTTAAGATTAAAAATACTTTATCCGATTATCCCTCAGAAATTTAAGAAAAGTGAGCCTTGCATTATGTCAAGATCTATGGCAAGCTATTGGCCTTATGTGACTCCAGAATGTTAACTTAAACCCTGATGACTTTTTCCTAACCAAGGAGCACCCCACACTCAAGGATCCCTTTTCTGATATACTTTCCCAATAATCTTGGATTTGGGATCATCTGCCAGCATTGTCACTAATAAGTTCCTGCTTAATATAAACTACAAAGATATCCTCCAAAGTGAACTTGTTTCTCTGATTGCTGGCAGCTCCCAACAGCCTTGCTGCGGCCAGGTGTTCAACCTGCCAGTTGAGCTTTTCAGAAAGGTATGATTAATTGATGCCATTGTTTTTAATCAAGACTGTTTTCTGGTATTTTTTATCCCACAATCTTAAAGAATTTGTAATCATTGTCAACTTTAAGAATAATCAATGATATATACAAACTGATCAAGTGATGAATTCTGCTTAACAGATACACCCCCACACCCCTGTCCCTGTATTAACCCCCTGCTAAACATATTTCTTACTTCTTCGCCAAATTTTCCCAGCAGAACTGAGATTCCATGCATTTACAGGATTCTGATAATGAGGAGTTAACCTGATTAGCCAGAATTATAAGAGTGAGGTTGAGCAAGATGAAGACGCTGCCATTTCAGAGAACTGGGACCAACGTCACCTTGATGTTGATAGCACAAACCTGATTAATTGAGCCCCCAAAACTATCTTCAGTTGTGAGAACTTAGTTGAGACCATTAAACCTGCCAATGGGCTGCATCGCCCCTATAAACTACCCTGGACTTTTCCAGAAGTAGTGGGGTCTTAGAAGAGTACCTACTTGTTGCCTCCTACTGCTGAATCCCTCAGTTTTATATGGAGAGCTATAGTACCCTCCACTGTCCATTTCTCACCTGGATACTACCAACTAGGAATGGCTGAAGAATGAAAACCACGGTTGTTACCTATTGCACCTACCAAGTTTGTGAGAATCTTCTCTGACACCTTAATTATCAATTGTAATTGGAGCTATAAATCAGCTCAACTTTGTTTATTCAGCAATTATTTAACCATATTTTTGTCAACCAAATTTGAACAACTGCCACAGAAAATTTTCAAGATCACAATTTCACCAAAGATAACTTAATCTTAATTTATGAGACCCCCAACCTAAACTTAGTATATCCACATGAAAATTAATATGGGGAGTGTCACATGACTGATGAGATCCACAATCCATTGGCGGATATCCTCTCCCATATCTTGTCCCTATTACCATATATTTACCTTTATCTGCTTTCCCTTTAAAACCTCAAAACTTCCTTTCTCTTTGCAAATGTTACTTTATCAATTATATAAGCCTGCTCTCAATTTTTAATAAACTATTGACATTACTTCCCTTATATTTTTCCTACTATTGTTTCTCAGGTTTTATCCCTAATATGCTGATAATAATATTTTTAGTGAAATGCCCTCTTGCCAACACCAACAGCAGACCACCAAAATGCTTAATCAGACTGAAACTGAGGTGTCACCTAAACCTCAGGTATGTTTAACCCAGGTTTTTAAGTCTGCACAACACTGTCATCATTGCATGATGTCACACAATGAATATGTTTCATACATGCATTGCACAATATTATAATAAATCTCCATTTAAAAGTCATATATCATGTCAAATAATTGAATAAGTTAGAACTTTATGAAAAAAAATCCAAGAACCACTGAAAGCTCTAGCTAGTAGTACTATAAAGCATTGGCTTTTTGGCTGAGAGCAGAAAGTTTATTGTTTTTAGGTGGGTAAATTAGCATAGAAGGAATTATTTATGCCTAAAACAAGATCAGCATTATACTAAGATGGCTCACATAGTGGGTGAATTAATGAACAGCCTCAGCGGGAAGTCAATGTCACTTTGGTAGTTTGTGATTTTATAATTTTAGATATTGGCTTTTTAGGAAAAAAAGAACCAACTTCAAAAAAGACACAAAAAACAATGAAGTAATTCATAAATTTTTTATAATCAATAAAAAACTCTATTGAAGTTGTCGCTGTAATGTAAAAAGATCTATAATAATTATATATGATATACACTCAGCATGATATACCCTTAGTTGCTTATAGTTTACACTTAGGCCAAGCCTATATAAGCTCTTATTTGTATTTACAAGAAAAATTCTATAAGTCATTTCTAAAATGGCGAATAAATCAAAAAATTAAATATTGATTATTTATACTTTAATCAATTATTTCATACTTTCAGTGCCTTTTTGACTGTAAAACCTTTTTCCAAAAAATAGTGCATTTTAAAAAGTTGGTTCTTTTTTCCCATTTTTTTAAAAATCACTATCTTTATATAATTTTATAGAAAATTTATTATTTTTATATAGAAATAAAAAAAGATTGTATATATATGTAATATATATTATCTCAATCATATACTAAAATAGCTAAACTTGGCACAAATATTTATGAACATTGCTTATCATCTTAGGCTTTTTTCATTCTTTTAATAATAAAAAGATAAATTAAAGTCATACATAGAATGTAACAATGTTACTAAAGCACTATGATATTGTTTTCTTATCTTGGATAAGCAGTTTGTTAATAATTGGTCCCTTTGATAGGCTTTTTAACTTTGAGTAAGCAGATAGTAATTTAATTAATTCACTAGACTCATTGGTCTTGCTAAGCGGTTGGTGGTTATCTGGTTAATTCAATAGGCTTACTGGTTTCAGTATACTGTTGGAATCCTGGATAATTTTATGCTCACAGTGCTACTGCACAGGATTTCAACAATATTTATTATATTATATATTATTCAAGGTGGGTCAACCTCAGGACAAATATACCACACCGGAATGTTTTCTAGCCAGGACAGGTTTTACACTTAAAACCTGCACTAGGGGTGGAAGCAGTTTTACCCGCTCAGCTAATGACCCTAAATATTTAGTATATTAGGGAGTGTAAAACTTGCAACTGCTACCAAGAATTACAGAGAAGTTGACCACAATTTAATGTACATAAAATATATGTAAAGAAGTTGATAGATTTATAATAATTTATTAATTAAATTTGGGATAAGAAGCCATCCCTTATTGTAATAGCAAATTCTTGTATCTAAGGTAAGTCAGGGCTAAAAATGAGAAGGATAGCAGAATTCAGAATAGGAAATGGGGCTTCCTAACTTGGCTAATTAACAATTTAGCCTATCTATTGGGATTTTTGCCGCCTTTCCAGCCTTCTAGATTACCTGTAGATTGCTAGGGGATAATTCCTAATGGTGAGTGAATTGGATATTGGTTGACCCTGTTTTGGGTTAATGATGTTTGGGGGATCCTAGGTAATTTGCCAGGTTCAATCTGTCAGGAATTAATCCAGGTGTTTGCTTAAGATTTTTCAGGCAGAGTTGCTGACAAAATGGTGGCATCTGATAGTTGATCATTGATTAACTATTGGGTGCACTAATAGGGATTTGTCAGTTTCCTCACCTACCAACTGGTATTTAATGAGCAAGTTGCAAGGCGAGTAATGCTGCCTGCAACTAGAAAATTGATCAGTTGGTTTGCGACCTGCCATAATGGGTAATAAGTCCCATTACCTAAGCATGTCACTTGCCAAATATGTTTGGTTTGCTGGGGTCAAGTAAGAAACGTTAGGGACACATTTTCTGACTCTATCTGTTTTGGGTCTCAAGGATGTCTGATGAAGGAATCCTAACCAGATGGAAAAGACCATCTCTGGTGAGACGTCAAAGTGAAGTTTAATGGCAATGGCTGCTGTTTCATGGCTGAGGCACCAATCAAGGGTTGGGCGCCAAATTTCCTCTATAAATTTTCTGATAATATACACTGTTAAACACACTGATATTAACATGACATTAACATTAAGTTCAAACCTTGAGTCAGAGATCATAAATTGTTTTACATTATATTCATCTTCAGGAAATTATTGTCGTGTGCAATAATTGGGGACTCTTTTGTCATATAATGAGTAAGGATCAAGGATCCTGAGAAGAAAAGCTGAACTTAGAAGGAAATCTCCATGGACTTCATGTTGCAAGAGGAAAGGCCAAAAACTTCTGGATCTGAATATGGATCAAGATTGGCGGATAAGGGAAGAAGTCCCTACAAATAACATCAAGCATATTTTTTGGAGAAGTACAGGTCTAGCGTCGGACCATAACAGATTATCTATTAAACTACTATAATAGTCATAATACTATTATCTATCAACTATCAACTACTATCATACAACGCGAATTGTACACTTATTAAATTTGTGCAGTTAACAGTTGGTAGCTTTCAATTTGTGAAGAATCCAGGATTGTAACATTTGATAATCAGGAGAAGAGTAGCCAACTCCAAAATTTTAACACTATCACTGCTCTGGAGAGGAGTATCACCTTAATAAATCTTGAATTTTAGATGTGAGATTGACTCCTGTAATGATATAACCATGTGGCAACATTTTAATTTAATTGTGTCAATCAGCCATCTGAAAAGATTGGTAGTTTGGCTGATTAGCATATCTTCTAGTTGGTGATTGGCTGGGAAAATATTTCCGCCCCATTAACCCCCTTCAGGTCTATAATTAGGGGTGATTTTCTCTTAGAAACCTGCACAAAATTCAAGTGGGTGCTTGGGTGGAGATCCAAGTCAGTTGATCTATTTCACCAAAGGTTTTAGGGTGTCAGGTTGCTAAAATATAAGGCTTTCAATTGGAGTTGAGGCGCAGAAGGATTACTCTGATTAGACAGATTCCATTAAGAATCTGTCAGGGTTATTTGTGTACTACCTGACTTTGTCATGTTTACATGACTTTATAGAGGGTACCAACAGCAGGGACAAGGGTAGGCGGCAGGAGGTCCGGAAGGTAAAGCTTCATGCCCTTTCTGATCTCAAGAACACCCTGGATCAACGCTGGGTACAGGCTAGGCATGCCCAGGTTGACACAAGTGATGCGCCTAAAGCCCAGCCCCTGTTTTGGCTCTAGGGTTAAAACAAATGAGTTTTGAAGTAAATTATAATGGAACAATTTGGTTAATTGGGGAACGGGGTTTGAAACACATTCCATTTATGAAATTGCAAGCTCAGGTCAGGTTCAACTTCAATTGATTAATTTAGTAAAGTCAATTTTTAGGTATGTTACCCTTTCCAATGGAATTGTGTGCCTATTGGTGCACCAAGGCTTGATACCACTTCCACTGATCCAAAACTTCCCTGAGTTGGCTTAAGTATCTTTGCTCAAGACCAAAGTTTCTCGTTGGTCATCCTCCCAATAAACCTTACCATTATTTTACGCTTTTCATATGTTAACTTGGGCGCACCTGTGCACGGACCTCTTTGAGGAGGTCTTACATCATGTTAGCCAGTTTCTTTTGTTTAAATTTATCAAAGCCTCAGGTACACCGCTGGTTCTACCAGGTTCCCTCCAAACCCAGGCACCATTGCATTCTAACCATGTACCAAACTTGGTTATATACTGCCTCTAGTGCACAGCCAAGTTGTGAAGAATGTTTGACTTATTATTATTCTTGCTATTCTCAACACCCTCGCCCATAGTCTCTTTAGCTCAAGCATTCTCCGCTGGGCTATTTTTATTATAGCGATGACTACTAGTTCCCTTGTGTTGGTATTGTGCACCAAGCTCCACCATGTTGGGTTTTGGAGAGTTATATACAGTCTCTTGACAGACTTATTTACCAATGATATACACTTCTCACCTAATTGGACTTGTAATTGTCTGATATTACCTCCTATAAAAACAAGTGCATAATAAGGGCGCAAGAAACGTCCATGAACTCAGATATAGTAATCCAGTAGCAAGGGACTTGATAGAATATTCATCACCATTTTGTAGGTAATGACAAAAGGTCCCTCCCAGATGGAGCCAAGCTTCCCACTTCTAGATGTAATACATTTATGGTAGTATAGTACCAAATCAGAGATTTGGAAGGTGGGCAATGGAGGCCTGGTCTCATTGGCAACCTGGCCCTCTTTAGTGACAATTTTTGCTAAGCTAGCCATAGTTTCAAAATATAACTGGATGATGTGCAGGGCAACCTCTTCATGGCCTTGTTGGGTCATCTGTCTTACAAGTTGTCAATATGAGACAAAAAGTAAATTGAAATTTATATTTCCAAACCAAGCCACAATGAATTTACTCTGAAGCCCTTTGAACGGAGTCTTATCTTGATGGCACTGAACCCAAAATCATTTGGGATCTGCACGCATTCAAGAATTGATGGAGGCGACTTCTTGAATCTCATACCCACTTCCTTAATTCTAGAGACGCGGCCTCTACTGCTTCAGTCATGGGGTCAATGAAGTACAATTCGAGTGTCGCACAGGTGGTCAATCTGGAAGGCCATGAAAGATCCTGAGTGGAGGGGGCTATAAAGATCCTTGAGGAACCATGTCCCTATGCATCCTATAAATATTATTGAATTTTAATCTGAAAAATTAGTCTTTACCTAGACCATCTTTACGTTTTTTGACATCTGTAAAAATTTACTCAAGTGAGTTGTTATTGGAAAGCAACCCTAGTAACTTTTTTACTGCACAGGTTCAGTTTTCTCGTGCACTTTATCACATTGTATATTAGATTATCATTTGATAAAAGTATGACGACTATAATCTGTAGTTGAGTATGAATTCTGATATTTCAACCCAACGCTCAGCCAGTATTCTCACTCAAAATACTTGAGATGTTTTGATATAGGGATTCAATCCCTTGCCCTGTTCAACCTGATCTTTGCTGAGATACCCTGGTGACTGTCTCTTCGGTCCAAAACACAGTTGGCAGCTATCCCCAATTGTGACTCCTTCTTCTCTAAGTCCCCGCTGGATTTTTACTCTTTTCTCTAAGAACCTTCCAACTATTGCACAAAGCAATAATATCCTTAAGACAGAACAGTACAATGGAAGCTGATGATATTTCTCTTTAAACTATATCCTGAATTAATAACTTGGAACTATATATCTGTAATATGATCTAATTATCTGTTTGTTAAATAGTGAGCCTTAGGAAATTTATAGTGGGGATTTGATCATCTAACCCTCAGTTGACACCTCTTTGAAGAAATGGCAGCTGTTGCCATTGAATCACCCTTCCTCGTCTCAGCAGCAATGGTCTTCCCCATCCTGGCTAGGATTCTGTCATTGGACATCCTCAATACCTAAAAATGGAAAGAGTCGGAAAATGTGTCCCTAACATTGTCCTCTCAATCCAAGCAAACCAACCATATTTGGCTAGTGACCTGCTTAGGTATTAAGACTTATTAACCATTAAGGCAGAATGTGCACCAACTGATCTATTTACTAGTTGCAGGTGGCATCACTCGCCTCACAACTTGCTATTCATTCCAATCAGTCAGTGATGAAACCTGACAGATCCCAGATGTTACACCTGATAGTTAATCACTATCAGATGCCCCTATTTTGTCATCAACTCCTCCTGATGAGATCTTAAGTATTCATCCAAATTGATCCCTGATGGATATGACCAGGTAAATATCCCAAAATCCCCCAAACATAGTTCCTTTTAAAACTCGGGCCAACCAATTTTTAATTCACTTCGCCTTAGGGAATTTTTCTATTGATTCCAGGTAATCTAGCAGGCTGGGAATATGGGCAAAAATCCCAACAACATCACTGCTAATTTTCATCTTTGAGCCCACCTTTGAACCTTGGTGACATTCTAAAGAACTGTTATTCTGATAAAACGTGGTTTTTGATACAGGGGGCCCTAAGCTATCTAATGTAAGTCCAGGGAACATCCCCTGTGTGTCAATTGGGCCCTCTTCCCGTTTTCAAGCAAAAAGGTCCAAAGAAGGGTGGCTGTACCCCTCGTTACCCAGGGTGATCTCGCCCATGTGGTAGACAAGCGCTGGGTAACATCTCTCCCTCTTCAGATCCCTCCCCCGGTGCCCACACTCCCCTCAGTAGAATTTGTACGCCTGATCAGGGAAATTTGCGTCAAAATTGCTGAAATGAAGTCAATCAGTCCAAATATGAGTGGAAACGAGCCCAATTATTGGGATCCACATAGTTGAAAAGGAATTAAGATTGACTCATTGACCATAATCGCTGATGGTATCAATTTGGTCAACACCTCAACCATCAAAATTAGCCCCATCCAAAATTGTTGGGGATGATCCCCGACGTGCAGGTAGCAGCATTGGACACCATTGGCGATAGTTTGAAGCTCCCTTCTGGCCAATTGGGTGTTGCAGCGATGCAACCCTTTTAACTGGAACAAATGGCCCAGCAACTGGGCATGGGCAGATTGGGCATCCTGAACCTGTTCCCAATCAATTGGGACCACCCCTACGTGGGGTGGCCTTGGGGGATTCCCACTGCTCATCAGGGCTAGACGCCGTCACACCAACTGCTGGAATTGCAGTCAAGTCTCAGTTTGGGCATTTGAGGTTGAACCGACAGTGACTCATCCTGCTGTCAAATTCTTTGATGTCAGTTATCAGTGAACTTAACTGTCCCCATTCCCAAATAATTCGCCAGTTAGGTTGAACTTCAGGGACCCAATCCCAGCTTGTTTCCTCTTCATCTGACCACTATATAATCAGTTGCATCTCACTGAGAAAATTTATTGATCAATTTTTCTTCTCTAAATTTTCCATTAAAAACCTTCTCTCAAAATTTAATTTTTTATGTTGAAAATTAAACCGCCTTTTCCGCCAACACTTATACTTCCCTTGGGGTTAACGGCTGTGTTTGTCTGGTATTCTATTATGTGCCCGTATGAGATTCTGGCTCACTGGCAGTTATTGGTGAAAATCCTTTCCAGTTTCATATCAGTCATACCAGCAGCAGTGCCTTTGGCATACTGGTTTGCTGTTAGGGTTCTCTGGCACCTAGGCTGGCAGGCCAGTCTAATTCTTACTTGCTGTTTGCCTGACATCTAAAGTGAAAACGTCAATCGTGAAACATGGAGAATACCAGCAGTAAAGAAAGCCATTTTTCTGAACAGTTGAGAAGTGTTGCTTGATGGATCAGTACCTCACAATATGACTTACCAACTATGCACCTGAGAGTCTAGAGTTTCAATTTGCGTTTCATTTCACCCTGCCTTCAGTTAATGGCAATCAATACCAAGTCCAGTATGAAAATTTTGGCAAAATTATAACAAATAATCAATGATATATATGTGTGAGGCCGCTCAAGCTGGTTTTGCGCATCAAAAGTACCATCTGCTATGAGGGGCCTCTACATTTCAGCCCAGCTACCAGCAGGAGAACTGACTTTAGGGACTGAACGTTATTTTCAAACTTTGCTCATCCTGACATTCATCACCTCATGCAGCTAGTTGGGTTACATCATCATGAGGTTTCCCAACAACTAGGGCTTACCCAAGATCTACATTCAAATGTTTTCAACTAATACACAGTTGCCTCCTCCTTTGTCCAAAACAACTGAGGGCCATTATTGACAACCAACAATTAATTAACGAAGTCAAACCCAGATTGTGGTTTTGGATAATGGAATCTCTGACTTCATCAAGGATCAGATTTGCCAAAATATCAGCTTCTCAAGGCTGTCTGGGGCCAACGCCTACATCCAGTTGAAAATTTGAAACAGACTCACCAACAACATCATTAGAAATTAACATCTCGTTCCCTTAATCCTGGGGATGAAGAGCCTGAGGGGCCCAGAGGTCTAGAGGGTTTTGAAGGGCGCAAAGGGTCTGAAAATCTTGAAGGTCCTCGTGGGCCTCAAGGACCCCCTGGCCCTGAGTGCCTACATCAGGTGACCCTGATGAACCTTGGAGAATGGATGCCTTGACAGCGCTGGACGCCCTACAAGATCAGGTCTGAAATATAGCCCAAGAATGTAGACTTTGAGTTGATGTAGTCCCCTTTGACCCACAAAATTTGATCAAGGCACTTTTGATAAAATGGATAGTCTCACCACCTTCACCCAACTTATTAATAGTCGCCTCACCCAGCTCAAACAAACCTTCCCAGGGTTTGAGACCCACTTGAATAGCCTTGACCATCAGCTTCTTTTACAACAAGCCTTTATATAAGCGCTAAAAGAGCCGGTCACCCACAAGGCTTCCGTCTCTTCTCTCAACAAGAGCTGGGATGACATTCAGGAGGATCTTGAGGGTTTGAGATGACTATTATACTACAGTCCACCCGTGACTATACAGAAAATGAGGTATCCAAGCCTGCACTAATCATGGGTGTTAATATCCTCTCCACTCCTCATATAATTAATTTTCAACCTAGTTTCGAGGAAATGTTCACCCATGGTCAGGATAGTTTTGCCTCTTTCTTACATGCCTTTAAGAGTTCCATGGAGGAAGCCATCAACTGGAAGAAGGTGAAAACATCCACTCCTGCATTAACAGAATGGCCCTGGAAATCATGACTCCACACCTAAAAGAATGCAGCACCTGGGAGCATGTTCAAACAGCCCTAATCCAGGAATTTGGAAGTAATCAGACCTTGGCCAGAAAGAAATAGGCCTTCATGTGTATTCATCCGAACAAAGGGGAGAGTCCTGTACAAATCTTCTGCTGCTTTTATGCCCAAGTGCAACCCTTGGTTACTATAAATTTGTATCACCTTGGACGATGCCATTACTGCTGTGATCTCCACGTTAGGCTCTTATCTTGATGTCCAAATGTATATTATTGGTCAAAAGAATGGGTTTACATTCATTCAGGATATAAAGGAAGTGATCAAAGAGATCCCTGACACAACTTAACATCCAAAGGCCATCTCTTCAGCTCCCTCCAATCGCCCTTGAGTCCACTTTGTCAAAAACCAGAAGAGTTCTTGGCCCCAATGCACCTATTGTAATGGTTCTGACAAAGCGCCAAGACAGGCTGGAATCAACTTGTGAAGGAAATGGGAAAAGGGCTGTCGGCATTAAGGATGAGGCACTTCATGCTGAAATCTTTATTATGCCTCAAGAATCCTTAATGACCTCTAACGAACCTAAGGCTGCCATATCTGAAGAAGGGGTTTTGGTACCTATCAAAAATAGAGAAAATTGATACTGCTTACTCTTATTCTTATGACTCATTTATGTTTCTTATACTACCTCCTCAGATCAGAAGTTTGACATCTGCATCGCTGTTTAAGTCCATAGAATTCCTGTTCTTGCTATAGTTGATAGAAGCTCCCCTGTGAATGTTATCTTGTCCAAATTAATGAAGTGTATTAAGATAGACCCAGATTTTCACATTATATGGAGTATGGCACCTCAGAATTGCATGTACATAATCAAGGGGGCCTATTCTTCTCTACCAATTTGATTCAGGAAGCTTTCAGTAACCACCCCTGCCATAGCGCTAGAAAACCCAAGTTGAAAATTTATTTCTTGGGACTCAATTCCTCTGAGACTACTAATCAGTGGTACACTAGAATGAGGGGTTCCTATCACTACTGGGACACCAGGTTCCTCTGGTTTTCAAAACCTCCCAAAAATCTAAAATAAAGGTCTAGTACCAAGCTTGCCTGTTAAAGAGTGATAGCTGTATCAATCATCTTGAGTATCACGTCAGGGGCTCTTAATTCCAGTTGACCCTGTAAGTCCCGGTGAACGTCCTCTGGGTGTTGACCAGTCCATTTTCCCATTTTTAAGTAAGAAGGCACTGAAGAGGATGGCTGTACCCCTCATTACTCAGGGCAATCTCGCTCACATATTAGATGAGCGCTGGGAAACAGCTCTCCCACTTCAGATCCCGTTTCCAGTACCCACACTAACCTCGGCAGAACTGTTATGAGGAATTAGTGAAATCTGCACTGAGATTGCCGAAATAAAATCTATTGTAACCAATTCAAGTGGCAATCCACCCAATGCTCAGATTTTAAATGGTCAAAAAGGTATGAAGACTGATCTATCAGCCAGAATGCCCAACAGTTGTGATTTGATTGACATGACAATTGGAAAAATCTCTCCCCTCCCAAATCTGGCAAGCATCACCCCCAATAGGCAGCTTCCTGCTGAAAAATCGGGCGTTGTGGCTGATGCAATGCCTTGACCAAATGAATGGCCCAGCGACCAAGCATGGGTGGGTTGGGCATCCTGAACCTGTTCCCAACCAAATGGGCCCACCCCTATGTGGGGTGGCCTTGGGGGATTCCCACCACTTGTCAGGCTAAATGCCGTCGCGCCAGCCATCAGAAACATAGTCAAGCTTTGGTTCAGGCGTTTGAGGTAGAACCAACAGTGACTCAGACCACCGCCAAATTTTGTAATGATGGTTCCCAAGAAACTAACTCGCTCATTCCTGAATAATTCGCCGGTTAGGTCAAATTTGAGGGACCTGATCCCAGCTTTGTTTTCCCCCAAATTGACTACTATTTAATCAGTTGTATTGCAATAAGAAAATTGTTAGTCAATTTTTCTCTCTTAGTTTTCATAAAAAAACCTTTCCCAAAAATTTAGTTTTTATATGTTAAAAATTAAGCCGCCTTATCCGCCAACATTCTCAAACCCTCGAGGTTAATGGTCATGTGCTTCTGGTACTTCATTTTGTGCCTATATGAAATTCTGGCTCACCGGCAGATATTGGTGGAACTCCTTTATGGTTCCATATTCATCATATCAGCAGCAGTGCCTCAAGCATTCTTGTTTGCTGTTTGGATGCTCTGGCATCTGGGCTGGCAGGCCAGTCTAATTCTTACTTGCTGTCCACCTGACATAATTGACCAACCATTTTTCTTAGCCATTTCCACCTTTCTCACGTGTATAGGCGCATTAATGGTCCCTTCTTTCCAACTGAGCCAGGTTGTAAAGAAGATTATCTCTGACCACATCAGACCAGCCACACTCAAGCCTTCAGAACCATACCCCATAGTTGCCGCGGCTATTTGCCCATTGGTTTCCCCAGATCCCACCACCATCTCTTTGGTATCACTGGATTCATCCACAACTACCAAAAAGGAGAACTACGCTTACTTCTTAGTACCCATGAATATTAGCGTTGGTTCTCATCATGTCTATTTTGAGGTCCTGGTGGACACTGGAGCCGCGGGAAATTTTATAAGTGTTAAATTGGCACAACAATTAAAACTGGAAATGGATGCAGGCTCCTCAGTGATGGTGGCCTCATCTGCTTATCAACCCTCATATGTCATTCGCTGACTGGTACCTTTTTCAATCCACCAGTTCAGCTTCTGTGATCACTTTTCAGCTATGCTAGACTTGGTGTTTCTGGTGATCTTAGGTGTGAGGGTGGTGGCGTCAACAACATGTGAAGATTCATTTAGAGTCTAATACGTTGTTATTTACCAATGAACATTTGAGGGGGAATTCCCTTTGATTGACACCCTTAAAAAGACACAAGGAACTAGCTCCATCACTACCCTAGTCACTTCTGCGGGCGTTCCGGCCAGTTTCCCCAAAAACTTAATGCACTATTGGAGAATCTTCGATATGGAAAAGGTGTATTGTCTGCCTAAACACACCAGGTATGATTGTGGGTTTCAAACAACCGTGGAGTTGGTGAACATCTACTGTCCTCTGTATCCCCATACAGCGGAGAAAGAAGTTGCACTCAACGCCTGGTTGGATGATATGTTGGAAAAGGTTGTCTGTTCAAGGAAACCTCACCCGTCGCCTCCCTATCATCTTCGCCAAAAAAGTGGATGGTTCTCTCTGTCCCTGCGTGGATTATGGCCATTTGAATAAAATAACAGATAATGATCCCTACCCATTGCCTCTGGAGCAGACAATCAGTCAGGCAATCGCCAAATCCCATGTGTTCTCTAAGCTGGATCTGGTTAGTGCCTTCAACCAAATCCTGGTAATGGAAGGGCAGGAATGGTTAACAGCGATATGGACAAAGCGTGGTATTTTCCAATTTTGGGTAATGCCTTTCGAGCTGAAAAATGCTCCCGCTACATTTCAATGGATGATCAATAATGTACTGGGTGACCTCCGGTTCACCTGTGCTGTTGCATACATTGATAATATTCTGGTTCACTCCCCGACCCCTGAACAACATGCTATCAACTTGGAAGCGGTGGTGGTCGCCTTGCATAAGGCAGGGTTGTTTCTAAAACCGTCTAAGTGTGAGTTTTAAAAGGAGGAGGTCATTTTCCTTGGGAATCTGGTCCTTAAAGATGGCGTCGCAATCCCTCCTAATAAGTTGGATGCTATCCAGGAATGGCCAACTCCAACTACCCAGAAACAACTACAGAATTTCATGGGAACCATTATTTTCTTAAAAAAATTCTCCCCTGCACTCTCTCAGCTCGCCGCCCCACTCCACCTACTCACAGGGAATAACATACCTTTTCGTTGGACAGATGAATGCCAACAGGCGTTAGAATCAATTAAAGAGGTGTTTGTATCCCCTCCAATTTTAAAACACGCCAATCCCACCAAGCCATATATCGTTGCATGTGACACATCATCAGTAGCTGTTGGAGCAGTGTTGCTCCAGGAGCACGATGGTTTGGAACACCTGGTCGCCTACTTTTCCCGAAAGTTTACCTCCACATAGAAGTCTTGGGCTATTTATGACAAGGAGTTGGCAGCTGTTACATGGGCCTTAACTCATTGGAGGTACCTGTTACAGGGTGCTCGACATGAATTAATGGTTCACACAGATCACCAGGCCCTGTTGTACTTTTTTAAACCCCAAAAATTGGCACACTGGCAAGCCCAAACCTATTGGTACCTGTGCAGTTTCAATTTCAAATACAAATTCATAAAAGGGGCACTAAATGTGCTTCCCAATTTTCTCAGCTGCAGCCCCACCCACAGTTCCACAGATCCAGAGGAAGTGGACCTCATTACTGTGATTCCTACCACCCAAATCTTGTCAATTGTTCCCCCTGTCGTTTCTTCCATCGCTCTGGCCCCCAACGCTCCATTAGTTTCTCAGGTCTTAGCCTGTCAAATGGCCTGCCCTGAGGGTGTGGAGTTGATCAAACAGTTATCTCATAAGAAGCATAAACACTCCCTATATTCACTGAAGGAGGGTCTTATTTATTTTAGATCTCGCGTTTAGGTTCCCCTTCTTTCCAAAGTGAGGTATTTTGCGCCCATCTTGACCCCCCCACAGTTGATCACCCTGGTTTTAAGAAATGCATCTATTTGATCAAATGGACCTACAATTGGTCAGGTTTGACAAAAGAAGTTCTGGGCTGGATTGCCGATTGTGTTACTTGTGCTAGGGCCAAGTCAGACTGCTCTGGAAAAAATGGCCTCCTGCATCCCTTACAGCAGGCGGAGGGTCCATGGTCATTTGTGTCCATGGATTTTATCATTGAGCTCCCCTGTTCTAATGGGTTCACAGCGGTGATGGTAGTGGTGGATCGCTTTATGAAATTTTCCCTCTTTATCCCCTGCACTTCCACAATTATGTCCGAAGAAAATTCCCACCTTTTTGTACACCATGTGTTTTTGATGTTTGGTCTCCCCCAGGAGATCATCAGCGACTGTGGTTCCCAGTTCACCGCGCAGTTTTGAGTGAACTCCTTTCAATCCTGAAAATATCCCCCTGTTGCTCCACGGCATATCATCCTCAGTCTGATGGCCAGAATGAGCGGGTCAATCAAGTTCTTGAACAGTACCTGCGTTGCTATGCTACAGCTGCGCAGGATACTTGGGCTGATGATCTCCCCTCACCCAATTCATGTACAATAATGGAACCCACGCGTCCACGGGGTTTTCCCCTTACAAAGTAACGTTGGGTTATAATCCTTCATTTTTGTGCAGACTGTGCTTGCAGCCTGAGGTTCAAGCTGCTGCAAACCACGCTGCTCATATTAGATCAACTCAAGGCTTAGTGTGGGAACACCTCACCAAAGCTATAGACAACTACAAGTGGTTTGCAGATTGGAAGCGTCTTCCAGGTCACGAGTTTACAAAGGGTTCTTATGTTATGCTTGACACCTGTCACTTAAAAATCCAGGCTCCTTTCCGCAAATTCGCCAGCAAATGTTCAGGACCCCATTTGATGGAGGAGGTATTGGGTAATGGAGCGTTCCAACTGAAGCTCCACGCGCATTGAAAGCAGCATCCCATTTTCCATGTTTCCCAGCTGTCACCCTTCAAGGGTGCAGTTCCCATGGAACTGGAACCGATTATCATCAATAATGAAGAGGAGGCTGATGTAGAAGCTATCCTGGCATCCTGGAAATCCCAACGTTCTGTACAATATCTTGTGGTCTGGAAAGGGTATCCAGCCTATGAAAAGAGTTGGGTCAAGGCGCGCAATTGTGCGAATTGCATGGACCTGGTTGATGCGTTCCATTTATCCCACCCTGAAGCTCCCCATCCCCCTCAAAAAAAAGTCATGACTATTATGGCAATCAAATTACCCAAGGCACACAAGAATGTGGCTCTCGTGCAGTTCCCAGGTGGTGGACCTTCCCTTGGGAAAAGGAAAGGGTAATGTAAGTCCCAGGGAATGTCCTCTGGGTGTTGACCGGTCCATTTTCCCATTTCCAAGTAAGAAGGCACCAAAGAGGATGGCTGTACCCCTCATTACTCAGGGCGATCTCGCTTACATAGTAGATGAGCGCTGGGTAACAGATCTCCCACTTCAGATCCCGTTTCCAGTACCCACACTAACCTCAGCAGAACTGTTATGTGAAATCAGTGAAATCTGCGCTGAGATCGCTGAAATAAAATTGATTGTAACCAATTTGAGTGGCAATCTGCCTGATGCTCAGATTTTAAATGGTCAAAAAGGTAAAAAAGACTGATCTATCAGACGGTATGCCTGACAGTTGCAATTTGATTAACATGACAATCGGAAAAATCTTTCCATCCCAAATCTGGCAGGCATCACCCCCAATGGGCAGCTTCCTGCTGACAAATCAGACATTGCACCTGCTGCAATGCCATTGAATGAACGAATGGCCCAGCGACTTAGCATGGGCAGGTTGGGTGTCCCAAACCCAATCCCAACCAAATGGGCCCACCCCTATGTGGGGTGGCCTTGGGGATTCCCGCCACTTAGGCTAAACGCCGTCGCGCCAACCATTGGAAACATAGTCAAGCTTTGGTTCAGGCGTTTGAGGTAGAACCAACAGTGACTCAGCCCACCGCCAAATTTTGTGATGATGATTCCCAAGAAACTAACTCGCTCATTCCTGAATAATTCGCTGGTTAGGTCAAATTTGAGGGACCTGATCCCAGCTTTGTTTTCCCCAAAATTGACTACTATTTAATCAGTTGTATTGCACTAAGAAAATTGTTGGTCAGTTTTTCTCTCTTAAATTTTCATAAAAAAAACCTTTCCCAAAAATTTAGTTTTTATATGTTAAAAATTAAGCCGCCTTATCCGCCAACATTCTCATACCCCTCGAGGTTAATGGTCATGTGCTTCTTGTACTTCATTTTGTGCCTATATGAAATTCTGGCTCACCGGCAGATATTGGTGGAACTCCTTTCTGGTCCCATATTTGTCATATCAGCAGCAGTGCCTCATGCATTCTGGTTTGCTGTTTGAATGCTCAGGAATCTGGGCTGGCAGGCCAGTCTAATTCTTACTTGCTGTCCGCCTGACAGACCCCACCCTTTGTTGATGGTTGCAAAGGAATGCCAATCTATCTACCCAGGATGACTTGTATACCTCCAAAGTTCCAGTTTATTGTCAATACCCAGGGTCATGTCAACATTTCCTCTGATTATTCGCTAAAAATTCGAGGCAAAGATACCCCACCAGCTAAAGAGGTCCTGACTTGTCTGGGATTCTAGATCCCACCTATGCCAGATCTATAATAGTATTGTTGACTAACCTTACTGACAAGCCTAGGGTCGTAGGCCCAAAATAGTCCCACTGTGTATTCCGCCTTCTATTGGTGAAAGCTGTCAATATTGTCTGTAGTTTTGGAAACCATAGGGTTTTTTGGTTATAGACGTTCCTTTGGTGGCTCTGGTCAACACCAATATTGGAAAGGAACTCACAGAGGAACAACACTGAGAAGTTCAAACTTACTTGAGGAGTATTCTGACCTCTTCTCAGTCTCTACTTATGACTTTAACAAAATGAGTGGAGTGATACATCATGTGTAAACTTGGGATGCTCCCCATTTTGGTCCTGACATTACCACAAGAGTAAGGTTTAAGAGGCACAAGTGGTGGTATAACCCAATAAACCTCTTAAAGGCAGGCTACTGGTTCCATCACGTAGTACATGGGCTTCCACTCTCCTACTGGTTTGAAATAAGGATGACAGCAATTGGGTGGCGATGGATTACCGCCAACTCAATTCTTTTACCAAGAACGACAGCTACTCTCTGCCTCAGTTTGAAGGCTCAATCAGGTTGCTTGCTGGGTCACAATTCTTTTCTATGATGTACCTGCAAGTGGGTTTTAATAGGTAGAGCTTGTCCTAAAAGTCCAAGCCAAGTGCGCACTTATTGCCAATGAGGGGCTGTTTGAGCCTACTAGGATGCCTCAGGACTTTGTAATTCGCCTTTCACTTTCCAATGTGCCATGGATGGGATCATTGGAGACCTGAAATAATTTTTTGTCCTTGTGTACCTGGATGACATCACCATCTTCTCTCAAAATTTTTCTGGACATGTGGAGCACCTTCAGGAAGTTTTCATTTGGCTTAGAAAGGCTTTAATAAAACAAAAACCTTTGGAGTGCTTTTTTCAAGTATTAACTGGAGTTCCTTGGACATAAGGTGATGAAAGCTGGCATCCCGATAATACTAGACAAAGATAACCTAATTGAGAAGATGCCGTGCCCCAGAGCCTTAGAGTTATCCAGGTATTGCTTGTCATGGTAGGTTATTATTGTCAGTTTACTTATTGGTTTGCTGACCTGGCTGAGCCTCTGTTCTACCTTCTGCAGAAGAACGTGCATTTTGAGTGGCGGCCTGATCAAGAATAAGCATTTGAAGAATTACAGACTTCTCTTTGCACTAAACACATTTTAGTCCATCTGCAATTTGATCAACCTTTCATATTATCTATGGATGCCAAAGGTGTTGCCGTTGGGACCATCCTAGCCCAGCATGACGAAAACCAGGTCGACTACCCAAGGGGCTTAGTTCAGAAAACCCTTGAGCAAGGCTGAACAGAATTATAGCATTACCAAAAGAGAATGCCTGACTGTTTTAATAGCAATATAGCATTTTTGCCCCTATCTCTACAGCACCCATTTTATCATTGTCACTGACCACTTCTCTCTGATGGCTCCAACAGATGAAGGACCCTGATGACCATCTAGCTAGTTAGGCCTTAAGACTACAGAGCTATGATTTTACCATTGTCCATTGTTCATAGGAGATCCACCAGAATTCCAAAGATATCTTTAAGATATCAGTATTGGCTGCCTTGACCCCTGAAGAAGACTGATTGTATAATCTTTTGGCCGCCTGAAATTCTGGGAAATGGAAACCCCTGAGATCCAATCTGAGCTCCAGAGGATGACTTGCAACGCTCAGGTCAGGAACAGACTGCTATATATAAGGGTCATTATATAAATGTCTCCCTTACATTCGCCCTTCTTTCTGAACTGATGTTATCCTGGAGGGTCACGCAACTGTGGGGTATGGCGCAGCGAAGAAGACGCATGAGTGGCAGATGAAATGATGTTGCTAAAATGAATGGTGGAAACTATCCAGGAGGTCCTATAGGCCTATATGACTTGTCAATCCCATGCTAGGGCAATCCTTAGTATCAACATTCAATTGTTGCGACAATGGGACCTTTTAAAATTGTCAACATTGATGTGGTGGGCCCTCTTCCCACTGTGTTGCATGGCCATAAAATATATTCTCCTAACTGTGGACCATCTAGTCAAGTGGATCAAAGCGATTTTGGTCCCAGCTACTACTGTCAAAGACACATCTCTCTTTCTTGTTCAATCTGTTTTCAACCAGCATGGGTGCCCCCAAACCTTACTTTTTGACAATGGGCTGAACTTCACCTCACAGGTAGTACAAAAACTTACCTCACTATTCACAATAACCAGAGTTTCGCTGCCCTTACTACCCATAAATCAATGAGGCAGTAGAACGCGCTAACAGAACTCTTATCTTCATTTTACATAAGATGGCTGCCTCAGATCCTGCTTACTGGAACCACTACCTGCTCAGCGTTTTTCTTGCCTATAGAATAAGCTACATTTGAGACATCAAGTTTCTATTTGAAGCCCTGTATGGGCGTGCTTCCCAGCTACCAAGTAAATTTCATCCATTGCTTGAGACCTCCACATCTGGGAACTCTGAATTTACCATGAGAGCCTTAGCCAATGTATTTAACCGCTTTATGCCCTAGCCACACAAAGCATTATCACCATTACAGGAAGAGAGACATCCCAATTTAATCTTGGACAACCCTCTTTAACAACTTCCCAATTATGTGAACTCATTTCCTTCTATCATCAACGACCTGGAGGTCAAAATAATAAGCTCAATGCTTTTTTGTCTAGACCTTATAAGGTTATTTATAAGTTAATTCAGAATACTCCATTGCCAATGTCAACCAGGGGACTGTGGTTAATAGTTTGCATGTCCAGTTCCTTTAGTCCTATACCCCCTCTGACAGAATCTTAAGGGGGACGTGTCAGGATTTGAGATGAAAAGTAAATCAAAATCCCTACTTCTGAATTGAGTCTCAATGAAATGACTCATAAGCCTGCTCAAATGGAGCCTTTTTCAATGGCACCAAACCAAATTTAATCAGTAATCCGCACGCATTTCAGAATCTATGGAGGTGACTTCAGGAATCTTGTCCCCACTTCCTGAATTGCAAGAGGCGTGGCCTCCACCACTCTGGTCATGTGGTTGATGAAGTACAATGAGGTTGCCACCCAGGTGGTCAATATGGAAGGCCATAAAAGATCCTTGAGGCACCGCGTCCTTATGCACCCCTTTAAATATTGACGCATTTTAATTTAATAAAATAGTCTGTATTTGGTACATCTTTACATTTTTTGACCTCTCTTCTAATTTACTAACTTTGAGCCCAACTTTAAACTTTGGCGACAGTATAGAGAACTTTTATGCTAGTACCAGGAAATACATCTTTGGCTAAAAGAACGGTTATCACTAGCTCTCACCAATATAGAGTATGGAAGGAAGACATAATAAGAACTTAGCAGTAACTAATACGGTAAGCCATAAGAGTACTAGGCAAAGACTGGCCCAGTATAGGGGGTCAGAAGTGGCCATTTTCAGCAATATAGATAACAAGGTTCCATTTGCTCTTTCAACGGTACCATTGGTAGAGGGGTTGTAGGGGTTGAAAAGAGCTGTTGGTCCCATGGAATTAGCTAGCATCTTAACCACTCTAGAAGTGAGGTTTTTCCCATTGTCACAGAGGAAGACTTGAGAACATCCATGGAGTGAAAATATATTGATGAAGGAAAGTTTCAGTAGCTTTGGTGGTTTAGGAAGGTTGAGCCACAGCTTCAACCTATTTGTTAAAATAATCAATACCTACTAAAATAAATCTATTTTCAACAGTAGTTTGGGTGAGAGGTCCAACCACATCTAAGCTTATTTGTGGAAAGGCTGTTGATGCCTATTAGGCTGGTATTGATACTTGGTCTTAAAGCTAGATTGCTTCTTACAGGCTAAACAGGCGTCCAGGTCTTCAATATTAGATCTCATGACTCCCTCCCAGTAGTAACGTTCTTTAACCCAATATAGGTTTTTCACAGTCCACTATGCTTTAGGATAGCATGCAACTCCAAGATTACAGTAACTCTCTCTGATGGGCAGAGATAGGGCAGCCAGTTCGCCCCTACCTTTTTATATAACTTCCTGCTCTCCACCTTAGTGTTGCGGGAGTACCAAGCTAACATCTTCTGTATGGGTTAATCTCATCAGCCCAAGCATCAGGGGTCATTATAAGTGCTAGGTTTCCCCAAAATGCGCTCGCTGGTGCTAATGCTGGGGAACCCAACAAGTAGGCCAATTGCAAGGGCTAGCGTCAGCCAAGAAGACAGGGGTGGCTCTGGATGTGACAATGGATGAGACTCTATTCATTTGGATAGATTAGACTTAATAAAAATATAAGATGAAATAGATCTTATGTTAGAAAGTATTTTATTAGAATAATATTTAAAGATATTTATAGGGTATTTGGGGACATATGCCTCAAGGATCGTCATGGCCCCATCCAAGTAGGGTTTCTCCTGGCCTTCTGGATTGCCCACTATTCTGACCCTTACTTGGATCAAGCCACTCTCGTGACCAGGTCAGGTGATATCCCTGGTCACATGTCCTAAGGGAAGGGAATGTAACGTTTTCTCAAATTTGGGGTAATTTATACCAAGCCCCAAATTTGGTATACTTGTAGATTTGACTCTTATTATCAAATCTAATAAGCCATTTAGGATTTACACCCTCAAATGGGGATATCAGTCCTTTCCCTGGACAAGGCTTTCACCTAACCCAGGGAAAATCCCAACAGAGCCCCCTCCAAGCCTTGGCCTAGGGGAGCAAGTTGTGGCCTGAGGGTCAGAGGACTCGAGTTTGGGGCATACAGAGTTTCAAGCAAAATGCAGACCAGGTCAGTGATAGTGCTTGGTGTGGTTAGGGTTTGAAGCCAGACAAAAACATCGGCTAAGGCCCTTATAGTTGACTCAGAGGTCTCAGGTGTAGGTAGGGGTTTGAAGCCGGACAAATTCTTTGGCTAAGGCCCTCATAGTAAATTCAGATTGTCCTTTGGGAAAGGTGGCTTCAAGCTCCTCAATCCTCAATCTGCTGCTATCTGAGCAAGCTAGTTCTTTGTAGTGGCTGGCTTCGAGCTGCTATTTGGTTTTTAGGTAGTTCAACTTGAGGTCCAACAACTCCAGCCTAAGCTGCAGGTTTCAATTGTGAGCGCTTTAATCCAGGCAGTTTTGTCTCAGATTTCTGACTTGGAGGCCTTCAACTATACTTTATCGGTGCTATCTGTTCACACATCTCTTGAACCACCTTGGCCATGTGGGCTTCAGCCTCTTCAATCTTCTGGTTCATTTCAGTTGCCATTCGAACCTGGCATCTTAAGATCACCTTATCCGCCAGAAGATTCAGGTAAAGCTCAGGGAAAAGGTCGTCAACAGTGGGTAGCATGGGCAAGTGACCCCACGAGCTTGGAGGATGACCAGGCGATGGTAGGGCATGTCCCCCTGAAGGTTCCAGTAGGGGGCCTCTTTGAGCGATGCTGAGTTAACATTTTGGGATTGGGGCAAGCAAATCTCACTTGTGACCAAAAGCGAACCATGTGACAGAGTTCAAAAGGGAAATGTGGAGTGGGCTGGAAGGTTGGCAACAGTAGCGGAGGTGACATCAGCCAGTTTCTTGGCTTCACTTCTTTGGGACTCTCATCTTCATTGGGATTGGCGCGATCCCAATTGGAGAGTTAAAATAGGTAGTCTATATTAATTATTTTAGTAATATTTGGCTCAATCTCAGGAGGGGCACCATCAAAATCTGAAAAAAGTAGCGTTGCCAGAAAAGAGTCATTGAGCTTTGCTTTTTTAAGATCCTCGTTTTTGTTGGGATTGGCGCTATCCTAATCTGAGGGCCAAACTGGGTATACTAGATTTGTAGCTTTAGTAGTTTGAGTTCTGATCTTTGGAAGGGCGCCATTGAAGTCAGAAAGTGGTAGGATTGCAGGAAAGAAGATACCAAGCTTATTACAATGGTGCAAAGGTAAGTCCCAGGCATTTTGCCTGGCGTTCAAATCAAATTGTCACACAAATTGTATATTAGGCTTCCACAAATTTTTAAAGCTTGTCAAGATTGGAAATTGGTTCTCGACTGGTCCCAACTTTAGACGGAGGGTTTCATTTTTATTATCTAAATAAATATTATAGTTAGTATAAAATTAATTTTTTTGAATTTTGAGCACTTGGATCATTTTGATTTTCATTTTTCAACCAAAGGATGAGTTGAAGCTTGGCCAATTTTTTCTCAATTTTAATCAAAGCCAAAATGTTTTTGAACATAACCCTTTCATCACAGTAAACTGGTCCTAGCATCCAATAGTTATCCCACTGGGTGATGTCCTCAAAAGCTTCTGCTCTCTGAGCATCCCACATTCTCTTGAACTGCAATGCTTGGTCCCTGTGATAATTTATTGCCTTCATCAATCTTTTTTCTTTATGATGCTGGCATTTTGGCTCAAGTTCATTTTTTTATTCTTCAGGCGTTTTTAACAGGCTCAGCAAGGGTTTCAGCTGGCTGGGAGCTCAGAAGCAAACAAAGTCTTTGGGGGCACACTTGAAGGACTTCTTTGGGAATTTGAACCCAGCTGTGGTTGGGTCTTGGCCGTTCCATTAGGTAAGTTAGAAGATCGGCGTCTAGCGTTCTCAAAGTGGGTTCATTATTGTCCAAGGTTGAGGTTAACTCCTCAGGGCGCGCCAGGGAAGCACCCCCTGTAGTGAGAACCAGTTATCAGGTTTCCTCAAGATGCGCTTGCTGGTGCTAATGCTGGGGAGCCCAACAAATAGGCTGACTGCAAGGGGCTAGCATCAGCCAAGAAGAAAGGGGTGGCTCCAGACGCGACAATGGACGAGACTCCATTAATTTAAATAGATTAAACTTAATAAAATATAAGATGAAATAGATCTTATGAATGGAAGTATTTTATTAGAATAATATTTAGGAATAAATATAGGGTATTTGGGGATACTTGCCTCAAGGATTGTTGTGGTCTCATCCAAGTAGGGTTTCTCCTGGCCTTCTGGATTGCCCACTATTCTGACCCTTACTTGGATCAAGCCACTCTCATGACCAAGATAGGTGATATCCCAGGTCACATGTCCTAAGGGAAGAGAATGTCCATTTACTTGAACATGGGGTAATTTATACCAAGCCCTGAATTTGGTATACTTGTAGATTTAACTCTTACTATTGAATCTAATAAGCCGTTTAGGATTTACACCCCTCAAATGGGGATATTGGTCCTTCCCCTGGACAAGGCTTTCACCTAACCTAGGGAAATTTTGACAATAAGGTCATGTAACTTTCCACTTCACTATTTTCTAAGTAAAGGACATGCATCTGCGTCAACCCATCAACGTTCATGTGGCGAGTTCCACCATGATGCTCAATTGTCGTGTCATAATTCTGGAGCTTCAAAGCCCAACGAACCAACCATCCAGTAGGATCCTTCATATTCTGCAACCACTTCAAGGAGGCGTTTTTGGTAATCACTTAAATGAAGTCCCATATAAGAAAGGGCAATAGTACTTAACAGTGAGCAAGACAGCAATGCATTTTTTCTCAGTGACGCTGTAACTGCATATAGAATTTTGAGAGCATCTTTCTGAAGTAGGACATGAGATAATAAACCCCAATCTCACCCAATTGAGCCAAGATATCTCCAGCGGCGTAGTCAGAGGCATCAGTGAAAAACATGAAGGTTTTTCCAGAGTCATAGTGGCGGATGATTAGCCTATGTTGTGATAACTTCTTCAGGGTCTTAAAAGTGGTCTATATTTCAGCATTCCAATGGAAAGGATTGTTCTTAGACAAGAGGCGGACGAGTGGCTCACCAATATGGGCAAATTTGAGAATGAATTGATGGTAATACCCCATCATGACCAAAAACACCTGGATAACATGAAGGGTTTTAGGCGCAGGCATCTTAGATACAGCCTCAACCTTATCTTGGAAAGTTTAAATCCTATCCTGAGAGATAGCATGCCCAAGGAAATCCAGCTTCTTTTGGAATAAAGTACATTGGAAGGCTTCTGTTTAATGTTAGAGGCCCGCAAGCGTTGAAACACTTTTTAAGGTGCATGAGGTGCTTGATTAAATTCTTGGAGAAAACTGTGATACTATAAAAATAGAAGATCACACAACTCAGTTTAATATCCTAGACAATGTGATCCAACGCCCGCTGAAAAGTTGCAGGTGCATTGCACAGCCCCTGGGGTAGCCGAGTGGGTTGTGACAGGCCTTCATGGCAGATAATAGCGCATTTCACCCGTCCTTGGGGAGAAAGGGCCACTTGCCAGTATCCGCTGGCCAAATCCATAGCAGAAAAGAACTTAGATCCACAGATTTAAGCCATGCCGTCATCATTATGGGGAAAAAGATAACTAAAATTCTTTGTGAGGTTGTTTAGTTTGCAGTAGTCCATAAATACCTGATGGTCTCTATTTACTTCTTTATTAGCAAAAGAGGAGACGACCAAGTGCTTTAATAAGCACCAACGACCCAGCGTCCAGCAACTGTTTGAGCTCTATCCGCATCTAATATTCCTCAACTTTTGATCTTTGATAAGGTTTGGACTGGATGGGGTTGCATCCCCAACATCAATGTATGACTCCAACCCTTCATGTGTCCATAGTTGGTATCAGATTAGAGTAAATGTCGCTATAGGCTTTTAGTAAAGTGTGGACTTTGTCAAGCTCAGCTGGGGTTAGTTCATCAGAAATATGAACAGTAGGCAGAGTACATAATGATTGGTCAGCAGGTAGGCCTATAAACCACAGGGACCTGATACAGTGAACTTGTCAAATGTTCTCAATTGGAATCAGCATGGCTTTTCCAACCTTCTGATGTTTCTTTAAGCCCATGTCCTTATTGTTAAGATTCCCCAGCATGATATTTATGGGTCGCTGGTAGGCAGGTTTTATGATAACCAGCAAAACATGAGGTTTGAAAGGACTTATTTCATCAATGCTTGTTAAGTGTAGCAGGTAGTTGTGGGGGATTTGAAGGGTAATCTTTGTGTCTATCACATTTTGTTCACCAGCCTTGACTACCACCTCCTCTGACACATACAATGGAAGGCCCTCTGAAGCATCCACGGAGTCAGACAGCTTCTTGTGTTTCTGCACGACGTTTTATAAATTAGAGGAGGGCGTAGGAAGGATACTCCTACTAAGAAGGTGTATTCTTTCTTTTTAGGTTCATCTTTTGAAAAGACTTGGGGAACTTCATAATTGATAATGGAGTAAAAAACTTGTTTTTTGTTGATAATTTCGTTATACTATATCATTAATTGAGTACCAATGAGTAGGTCATATGCGCTATTGTCCAAGGCCACAGAAGGAGCGGACAGGAGAAGCTTTCCATTTGTATGGGTTGAGATAAGTAAGCTCCAATAGCTTGAGTGTTGTTGGGACTGTAGTTCCAAACTCTTGAATATATTTCAGGTCAGGCGCCAACTTAATTTTATGGATGAGCTTTGAAGAAACTACATTGACTGGGAAACTCATATTAAGGACGGCTAAAACTTGCATCTTGTTGATGGTAACCTCTATCTTGGTTATAGTGCCATCTTAAGTAGGGGGAGGGGTAGAATCTCCTTCAGACGGAAAGAGGAGGCAAGTCGTTGAGAGGTCTCAGGGTATCTATCTTTAATAGATTGGAGGGTATGAACATGCTGGATTGATTGGATCAGTTGAGCAATAAGATGGTCAGCATCACTGGTGGTATCAATTACTTTTGAATACTTTAACAATTGTTAGAGATAGTCTATCAGGGTATCATGGCCATATCTATTATCTCCAGGTCCCAACCTATCCAGTATCTGCACTTCCATTGGGCTCCTAGGACATAATATCTGACATCTTCCCCATCTCATTTACATTCATTGTCAAAGGGGTTATCAATACAAACCAAAGAGTTGGTAGGAGGGGGCGAGAAACAGTATTGTCCTCCTCACAGGGAGGGCCCTTTAGCGCTCATCTATCCTTTTGGCTTTTGGAGGGAGCATCATAGCTCATCAACTTTTGGTGGCACCTGAGGAGAAGAATTCATTATCCATGTTGTCAGAGGGGAGGCCATGGAAGTTATGGAAAACGGATTTGAGGGACGTGAGGGTGGAGCTGCAGTGATGAATCCCTTAGAGAGAGCGTGGGGTGCAGTGAGAACTGTATCTATTGGTGATCATGCATGAATTTCCTAAGGTTGTGACTTAAGAAAACTGATATGACGACAATTGCAAATCGCATTTTTTAACTTAACTTAATTGTGCGTCAATGCACTTTGGGATCATCTTAAGTTATAAATATCTATCTAATGGCGGATTTTATTAAATTTAGGTTCCCTTGATCCGCCAGCAGATGATGGTTGAAATGCCATCATTTTTCAAGCCTTGTACATGCCTAAATTATTATTGATTTATGTAGCTCATGCAGGGCTACTATTTAACAAGTGAGGATGCATTTCCCTTCCCTCACTTGTGAATTCTACAAAATTTTGGTCTCCTTTCAAAATAAAGCACATTTGCTTAGATTGAGCGCCATTATATTTTTATTAATTTAAGTTTATTATTTGGAGACCTTAGTTGTGATAAATCAGGGTTAGGAGGGAGCATTCAACATCCTGGTATGTCGTGGAAGGGGTTGCACAACATGACAGGGTCAGGGTCATGATGAGGTTGTAATAGAGTGCATCCAGTGAAGCTGACAGATGAGAGGAGGCAAGTTTGGATCTGCTAGACCTCAACCAGTGGTCAGCATATTTTGCATATAGTTGTATCACCCCACAAGAAATATCTGGACCCCCAAATGCAGCAGAATTTGACCGTTCCATTGGGCGTTAAAGAAAGGATTTCATGCTGGCGCAACCCTGATGCTCGGAAGATTGGGATGACTCTCTTCCAGTGTGGGCTTGCATATGCTGAGGTGGAAAATAGGTCCTTGGAAGCTCTTTTGTTAAAAGAACTCAACCAAATTCATAGGGCAGACTTGGGGTGCAGCTGAGGGGAGAGAGCCCTACCTTGTCACCCCTGGTGCCCTCTAGCTAACCTCTAATGATGGAGGGCAGTCTAGTTTGGGGCGACCCACAGTAACTGGCTTTGGAAGGATAGTCAGCACCAGAGGGGTCAGGAGAGTTGATGTGGACTCTGTCTGCCAGATGATGGAGGAACTTTTCATGACAGGTGATCCTTTAAGAATCTGCACAATTTCTGAGTAGGCATAGCTTCATGGGGGTCAGCAACCTGTCATGGTTGAATAGCTTGATAGTAGGCACCAACCCCAAGGATAAGGCTGGGCGGCAGGAGGCCCAGAAGGTGAAACTTCAGGCCCTCCCTGACCTCAAGCACACTTTAGACCAACGCTGGGTACAAGCCAAATATGCCCAGGTTGGTACTAGTGAGGTGCAAAACGCCCAGCTCCTTGTATCAGATCAGGCGTTAAAATGGATGAGTTATTCAATTAACAAAGATGGTTCAATTTGGCTGATTGAGTAACTGGGTTTGAAACACGTTCCATTTACAAAATTATGCAAATGGGTAGGGTACAACTTCAATCAATTACTCGAGTGAAGTCAGTTTCAGCATATTCTACAAATTTGGATGGAAGTGTTTACCTATTGGTGAATCGGTGCTTGGGACTGCTTTGGAAGACGCAGAATTACCCCAACGAGGTTTTAATTTACTTTTTGTGACCAGCATTTCTTGTTGGTCAACTTTCCACAATAAACTTTTATGTTTTTCCCATTTTTATTTATGACATTTTGGATGATCCTGTGCACAGTCCTCTTCAAGGAGGTCTCATGCTACATTAACCATTCTAATACAAATATGATTAGAATATCCCCTAGTGCACTATTGGTTCACCGAGGTTCCCTCCAACCTGGGACGCTTACCCCTTCTCCCTCTGTGCACCGCGTCATTTTTGGTTGGTTATTTACCCTAAAGATTGCACTCCTCTGCTAAAGTTGTTATATGCTCCAGCACCCTCTTCTGGGCTCTAGTAACTTTTATTTAGGTGACTAGTTCCCTATCATTGGCCCTGTGAACCGTGCACTCCCACGCTGGGAACAGGAGATGTATAGACACTCTCCTTACATTAGTTGACCAACCTCTTAATTTTATGTGCATGAACTTTTTCCGTGTGGGACTTTTCCAAAGTGTGAACAGTGGGTGCCAGCTGTGGGTTTCAGCTGTGGTCAGCCGCACCGCTGTTTCCTCTTTTTTCTGAAGGTTAGAGCATCTTGGCGTTATTTTGGCTGCCTCCAACTGGAAAGTACCCACCCTTCATGCTCATACCTGGTGGATACGGATGCTTCTGGGTCCAAAAGTCATGAACTCCCAACTTTCCGCTGAAATTTAACATATCAACTTAAATAAAAGGGTTTTATTTTGGCAGCATGTTCAGTTGTAGCCGGTGGAATCAGCGCAGATGGTCCTAGAGGTATTGGCCTTGGATAACGTCGGTAATTCCATTGCTGTTATGAGAATAGGATCATTTTCATCTAAAAACGCGTTTTATGATGAAAACCTTATATACCTCTGAACCATACTTGCTCTCTCATGGCTCAGATATGGAACCTACTCCTGTGTATCAAATCACCCCAGAAAATCCTCGTTTGACCTCTTCCATGATTTTTAGCACTCAGGAAGTTGAAAAGGAGCTGCTCTTACAATACAACATTGTTTATGCCCCTGCTGAAGATATGGTGGGATATGTGGCCTCAGTAGTAAGAGTGGCCAAATATCCCTCACCATTCTTTGGTTCAAACACATACCAGGGTGACATGTTAATGCCAGATAATGAGTTTATTGATGATGTTCTGGCGCTGTCTACTATATATAAAGACCATTCTGGGTATTTTATATTGACTGCTACCCTTTCCTCCACTTTGGGGCAATTCAGCACCACTATTCTGGTGGATACTGGCGCCTCTGAAAACTTTATGGACCAAAGCCTAGCAGACTACCTTGAGATGAGTTACTTGCCAGGTGGTATGGTTAGGGGAGGGGCGTCCCAAGGTATTCCCACTCTGAAGGTTATTGGGACAGTGGACTATCAAGTTGACAAGTACCACTTGTCTGATCACTTCCAAGCTATAAAAAACCTCTTGTTCCCTATCATTTTGGGTGTTATGTGGTGGCGGAAGTTTGACATCAGAACCAACTTTAAAGAGAATACCCTGTCCCTTACATTAACGAATGGTTACACATTAGTTGTTCCTTTTTCTGAGGCTAATGTCCAGGGCGAATCGCCCACTGGCCCCACTTTCACACCCTTAGCCTTGCCCCTATGCTGAAGCCCACCGTGAAGGTTTCCATACCTTCTTTTTTGGAGGGTTTGGAATCTTCCGTTGATGTAGCATCAGCTAACGCACTACCTGATCACTCCATGTTTGATTGTGAGTTCAAACTCACTATAGATCTGGTGTGTATATTGTTGGGATTTTTGCCCATATTCCCAGCCTGCTATATTACCTGATGTCACTAAGGGAAAATTCCCTAAAGTGAAGTGAATCAGAAATTGGTTGGCCCAAATTTCGGAGGAACTACATTTGGGGGATTTTGGGATATTCATCTGGTCAGATTCATTGAGGATTGATCTGGATTAATACCTAATATATCATTGGGTGGTGCGGCTGACGAAATAAGGGCATCTGATAGTGATTAACTATCAGGTGTACTGATTGGGATTGGTTGGGTTTCATCACCAACTGATTGGGAATGTATGATGAGTTGTATGTGAGTGATGCCGCCTGCAACTAGAAAATCAATCGGTTAGTGAAGTGATCTGCCATAATGGGTAAAAAGTCCCATTACCTAAGCAGGTCGCTAGCCAATTATGGTTGGTTCACTTGGAGAGAGAGGAAAATGTTAGGGACACATTTTTTACTCTTTCCGTTTGAGGTCTCAAGGATGTCCAATGTTGGAATCCTAGCCAGGATGGGGAAGACCATCGCTGCTGAGACAAAGAAGGGTGATTTAATGGCAACAACTGCTGTTTCATTGAGAGAGCGTCAACTGAGGGTTAGACGGCCAAATCCCCTATAAATTCCCTAGGATTCACTATAATAAGAAATAGATAAAAACAGGTACAAATTAATAAATTATAACATTATAAGTTTTATTGTAGATTCAGTTATAGTTAAACTATCAGCATCTAGCGTGAAGATTCCATCTTAAGGATATTATTGCAGAAGGCAATGAATGGTAAACTCTTAGAAGAAGAGTAGAGATCCAAGTGGGGATCTAGAGACAAAGGGAATCATGATTAAGGGATTGCTGCCAACTGTGTGTTGGGCTGAAGGAGACTGCCATCAGAGGATCTTGATGAAGATTGAGTGGACAATATTGCAGGGAACGAATCCCTATGAGTACGACTATCAAGTATTCAATTGGAAATACTGGTTGAAGCGTTGGGCCTGAAAATAGTTCTAACTCAACTACGGATAATAGTCGCCATACTATTATCAGATTATATATTCTTACAACGCGAGGTGCACAAGGAAACTGAACCTGTGCAGTAGAAAGATTACTAGGGTTGACCACCGATAATCAACCCAACGTAGTAAATTTTTACAAGTTGGTGCTCACTACAGGGGTAGTTGAGTAGAAGGATCTATCAATAATTTCGTACAAAGAAGAGATGCTCAAGTTGTGGACCAAGGTCGCCACAGTGAATCAGAATGCCTTAAACTCAGGTGACCATCGGGAGTTTGCAGCCTTGGAAGAGCGAGTAACCAAGGTGGAGGAAGGAGTTGAAAACGTAGCCAACTTCAGGAACGAGTTACTTGACAAAGTAAACCCGTTAAAGAGGAAAGAAGGAGACCTTGTCCGAGAGGTCCTATTCCTAAAAATGAAATGTGAAGTGGATCGCGTTCATTTGAGAAAGTTTGGTGCGGACATTGAGAAGTTGATGAAAGGAATAGAGGATTTGAAAGCCCACAGATGTGCATGTGAGCCTGATATGGCCAGTGATGCCAAAGAGGGATTTCCTTGAATGATTCTTGGGAAGAGGAATACCCCAAGAAATATGCCACCTGCATTTAATGCTATTTTGGAGATGATGCCAGAAGTCACTCCACAAGTGAGCTGAGTAGACGAACTAATAGGATCAGTCCAAAATGACTCAGAGGAATTCAGATCAACACCTAAATTGCCCACATTCCATCAGGATAATGCCCCGGCGTTTTTCTGACTATTTGACATGACCATGAATGGATATGGGGATCATCAGAAGGCGTTGACAGTCATGAACTGTTTGGACACAGACTGCCAGAACCTAGTGTTACCCCACTTGGGGAACAGCTGGTCCTATGCAGAGACTAAAGCAGCCATAGTGAAGGAGTTTGGGAGTCCAGCCCATATGTCAAAATGCAAGCAAGAATTTATGGGAATTCAATTCTGTAAAGATGAGTATTTTGTAAGCTTCGCGGATCAATTTCACCAGGAGTCATGGATCCTGGCTGGAGCAAAGGTGTTAGATGACTATGATGTAAGAATCGCTTTGCAAGCGGCCCTTTAGCCCTATCGCGATTTGCATCAAATGATGTCTACTGTATTCATGACCAAAATAACTACCTCACAAATGGTAGATAATCTGAAGATTCTGGGAGCGATGTTTGATGCTCCAAATAGAAGCTTCAAGTCCAATCTGATATGAAGTCCGAATCTCATGAAGGGAGGCAAAGGAGCAAAGGAAACTTTTAACTGAACTGTGCCAGGAAATAAGCCTGAGGATTTCAAATGGTTAAATAAAAAAGAAAAGGTCTGCTTCCAGTGTGGAGGGAAAGGGCATTTCGCCGCTCACTGCAAAAGCTGAAGGATCAAATTAATGTGGTCCAGGCTAAAGAGACAGCAGTAGCCAAGGATTTGGGAAAAGGTCCCGCTGCCTAGACAAGGAACAGTATAGAGTGGCGGAGAAACCTGTTCCTCCTGATATCATGAACAAAGAGATAGATATTAGCGATCTGTTTTTGGATGACAAGCAGGATCAGCCATATCAAGTGGTCAACATGGACATAAATGCTATGACCAGAGCCAGGGCAAAGAAGATCAACCCTGAGATAGTTCAGGAGGCTGCCCGGCCATACACCCAACAACTGGTGGAGAAGATTTGGACCACCGAGAATCCTGATGAGTTAACTGATGTTCGCTTAGATGAGGCCAGTCTGTCGATTCCCCTTGGTGCAATTAAGGAATCATTTCCTGAATTATCGGCGCAGATAATTCATACCCTAGATTTGGCTAATAACGCCATAATTCACTCAGTAAATACTTTATTACAATACTCTGAGTGTACATATATAGATATTCAGGTGAATCAAGTGAGGATGTGGGTGATAGTCAACAGCAGAGCGCCCATCAATATTGTGTTGACCAAGCTGGTGAAGCAGATGAAGATCTCTCCAGACTTGGAACACATGAAGGAATATTGAACAGCTGGGCCGAACACCACCATTTCCTGTGGAGCATATAGTGCACTGCCACTACAATTTGGGTCATTGGTGGTATCCGCGCCAGCAATAGTTTTGGTGAACCAAAACTACGATATCCTGATCAGAACGGAGTTTCTGTGGAAATATGGAGTTAAATGTAACTTTGAGGATAATATGTTGACCATCCTGGGTCAGATGTTACCATTGGTATACCAGAAGAATGGTGAAGTTCCATTAAACTGAAGAAATAACTTCATTAATCTGATATATAATGACGGCATTGTACTGATTCAGTACCAATTAATTGGTAGGAAGCGACAAGAGATGCCAGCGGAGATCCTAGAAAACTGGGGAATTCCCTTATGGATCAAGAAGGAGAAAACCATATCGGCCAGATTGCAGATGATAGTTGACACAGGGTTGACTTTAGAGATTCCAGAGTTGTTGTATTAAGAAGTCAAAAGCCCCTGGAAGAAGTCTATAGTGGAGCCATGGGTGGCTCCTGGGATAATTATGCTGGGCCATAGAGAAATACGAGTTCTCTTGGAGAATTTAAGCAAAAAACTGATGAAGATAAGGCGGAATCAAATCATCGCGTTTATTCATTTAATTTCAATGGCAGAATTGAGACTATTCCATGATTTTGGGTCTCTTGAAGAAATGGGATTACCAGCCAGAGCGGCCAAAAGCATCAGCTACTAGTTGATTGAGAGAAGCTTGAAGATCTGCTGGAAGGGCAGAAGGAGGAGGAGCTCAAATTATTTGGAAAATATTGGGAAGTATTCACTCAGAACGACCATGATTTGGGATGTGCACAAGGCGTAATTCACAAGGTCAACACTGGAGAAAGTCTACTGATAAGGTTGAGACCAATATGAAGATTGAAAGCCACCAAAGTGGTAGTGGAAGGTGAGATCAGCAAACTAGTAAAGCATGGGCTTCTAGTTCCGTTGTCAAGTCCCTGGGCTATCCTGATTTTGATTGTAAAGAAAAAAGATGGATCAAATCAGGTAGTGATTGACTATCGGAGGCTGAATAAAATTATGAAGAAGGATTTGTATCCCCTATTGAGGATTGCCAATGCGCTGGATCAATTAGGAGAAGCGAAGTATTTCTCCACAATGGACATAATATTGGGATACTGGCAGATCGACTTTCCAGAAGAAGACCAAGAAAAATGTGCGATTATCACTGCACAGGGGTTATACCAGCTGACTAGGATGCCCCAGGGTCTTTGTAATGTGCCCACGATGTTTCAGAGGGCTATGGACGCGATATTGAGCAACCTGAAGTTGTGTGCGTCCTGGTATATCTGGACAATATCAATGTGTTCAGTAAAATGCTTACTGATCACCTTCAGCACTTGGATGATTTTTTTAAGGGACTGTCTGCAGCTAACCTGAAGATCAAGCCACGGAAGTGCCACTTCTTCAAGAAGGAGCTTGAATACCTGGAATTGTGATTAATGCAAACAGATTGCAGCTGCGACCCCAGAAGATAGCAGCTAATGAGCAGGTGGCTGTGCTGAAGAGTGTCCAAGATATCCAAGTATTTCTTGGGATGGTTGGATACTATAGAATTTCTATTCAGGACTTCACCCAAATAGCTGAGCCTTTATTTCATTTATTAAAGGATTCAAAAAAGGATTTGTATGGAATGAAGAGGCCCAGGACTCCTTCGATAATTTATGCTGGTACCTGATAAATTCACCAATTCTGAAATATCCAAATTTTGATCAGGACTTTATCATTCAAACTGATTCTTTGTTGACGGCGATTGGTGCCTTACTGAGCCAAGTATATGAACTTGGGGATGAACATCCAGTGGCATATGTGAGCTGGACACTCTCTGCCGCTGAGAGGAATTACACCATGACTGAGCGTGAAAATTTGTGGTCATTTACACCTGTATGCAGTTTTGGTTGTATTTCCACGGAATGCACTTTAAGGTGGTGACAGACCACTCTTCACTGCGTTGGCTGCACATTCTTCAGGAACCTGAAGGATGACTGGCCCAATGGACACTTAAGCTTCAGGCTTATGATTATGAGATAGTCCACTGAGTGGGGGCTTCTCACCAGAACGTGGATGGCTTAGTGTGGTTACCAATGGTCCAGTTGGTATATCTGCAGGCGGATGAGCTATTCCAGAGAATGGTCAAAGGAAGAATTGAGGACAAGCCTCAAGAAATCCAAGGTGTGCTTCAAAAAGCGATGGAAAACACCGAGATCATGGATAGACAAGTATTTTTTTAGTACTAGATGGTCCCAATGTATAGACAAGTATTCAAGATGATAAACAGGAAATGCTATGATTTCTGAAATCGTCAGAAAGAGCAGCAATAGTTTAAGCCGCTCATAAGGTTGTCAGGCATGGAGGCCTGAGAAAAATGACCGATCATATTCACCAGTATTACTACTAGGAATCAATTAACTATGATGTCACGGATCATCTGGCTTGTTGCGTGGAATGCCAACTGCATAAACCACACAAGAATACAACTGGATACTGACTAGTCTGACCTGGATTTGCATGGCACACTGTGTTCATCAATGTGATGGGACCGCTGGTGATGAGCACAGGAGGAGTGAAGTACATTATAGTAGCCATTGATCATCCGATGAGATGGGTCAAAACGAAAGCCCTAACCAGAGTTGATGCTATCAGTACTGCGAGATTCATCCTGGATCAAGTAATATACCAGCATGGATGTCCACAAGTTATACTGAGCGATAATGGGACCAACTTCACATTACATGTGATCCCAAGGCTATACAAAATAATGGGGATCTGGGGAGTTGTGTCAGTACCATACTGGCCAGAGATGAATAGACTGGTAGAACGGGTCAATGGGACACTGGCCGCGACGCTGAAGAAGCCAATCATAAAACCCCAGAGCGTGGAGGAAAACAGCAATAAAGGAAGAGGCAATATGGTGAATAACCCCGAGTAATCCCAATAAGGCACTGGCACTGGAAGATTTGTCTTGAGTGCCTGCTGACGGGCCTCATCAAGAACACAGGACATGTGAGCCAGCAGTGTAGAAGGAATACTCGAGGGGGGCTGTTGAATCATGCCCCCAATTAACGCCATCAATGGAAGATAGCGATGAGAAGCTCCAGAGAAGAGGTAGTCATGTAAAGAGCTAATTGCATCTTATAAACAATGACTATGGGCTTCACAGAAGATGAAGCTGAATGACCAATGGAAGTCAGGCAAGGCTGGAAGCTTCATCAACCAACTTTGAAGAACTTGGCCAGCAAAGCGGAAAGCATAAGTGGCAGTATCCCAATCCAGAAGGTTGTCCAGATCTGAGGGATTCAGCACTAATGACAACGCCTCAGTGACTTGCGCCCAAAGTTCAGCATAGGGGAGCTCGGAATGTATGCTGTTCCCAATTAAAAGCTCAGAAACCAGCACAGCGGGTTGGTAAAATTGTCCAAGTCAGAAGAGGAACTCAGGAGCAAATCTGACCCAGCCAAAAATGAACAATATAAAGCGACTGGCATAACCTCCGGAGCATCAACAAAGATGTTAAGAGCCTCAGTGAAAGGAACCAAATCCAGAAGGGTTTCAAAGTCTAACTTGGGGATTGACTGCTAGGAAAAGAGTCAGCTGAGAGTTATTTGAAATAATGACACCTGGTTTTTGAAGGATTGGATACCGTTTCTGGTAATTCAATGAAAGGACTAGCCCCTTGCACCAGACTAGGCGTATGAGTCCTGGAAGGACCATAGAAGAGGTTCCATCAAGCATCCTGACTCATCCGCTGGAAGAGGCGGAGGTCTGAATCTGACAGACTGTTCAGAAGTTGCTGATAACGGGATTCTGAGGTTGACATATGAGCAGGACTAGAGGGAGGATGTTGGACTTATATAAAGGTTGAATTTGTGCACTCTACAATCCTTTAAGCTCCAATTTTTGGAAATTAATTTCATAAAATTAATGAAATAAGCTTTCCAGGGGAAGGATTAAGAATGACTTACAGCCAATAGGTTATGAGCGAAATAACGAGGGCAAATAGAAATAAGTATTCTTAATCAAGCCATTAAATGAACATTGATGGCAAGAGTCTCCTGTCTAAGATGAGGAGAGAATCAGGAATTCAAGGATGCTGGACCAAGAATCCTGAATATGACAGCGGGTCATATACCCTGATGGGGGAAGAACTGGATCCTGGGAATAATATTGTCACAAGTAAATTGATCAGCCCAGCATGACAAGATGTCATGGGGACTGCGCTCTGAGTAGGCGGTAGCAAGGAGGAAGAGGAGGAATGCCATATGCCGAAGGTTGTCCCAAGCAGCGTTGAGTATTGATGAGTGTACTATGCTTGGACCAATGAAGTATTTGACCAAGTGTCCAAAGCAGTGTTTCCATGCCCTAGTCCTTTTCTCGCTGGAAATCTAGGCAAGAGTGGGGATGTGTTGGGATTTTTGCCCATATTCCCAGCCTGCTAGATTACCTGGTGTCACTAAAGAAAAATTCCCTAAAGTGAAATAAATCAGAAATTGGTTGTCCCAAATTTTTGAGGAACTACATTTGGGGGATTTTGGGATATTCAACTGGTCATATCTGTCGGGGATCAATCCAGATGAATACCTAATATCTCATCGGGTGGAGCGGCTGACATAATAAGGGCATCTGATAGTGATTAACTATCAGGTGTACTGATTGGGATTGGTCAGGTTTCATCACTGAATGATTGAGAATGTATGATGAGTTGTGAGTGATGCCGCCTGCAACTAGCAAACCAATTCGTTGGTGAAGTGATCTGCAATAATGGGTAAAAAGTCCCATTACCTAAGCAGGTTGCTAGCCAATTATGGTTGGTTCACTTGGAGAGAGAGGAAAATGTTAGGGACACGTTTTTGACTCCTTCCGTTTGAGGTCTCAAGGATGTCCAATGATGGAATCCTAGCCAGGATGGGGAAGACCATCGCTGCTGAGACAAAGAAGGGTGATTCAATGGCAACGACTGCTGTTTCATCGAAGAGGCATCAACTGAGGGTTAGACGGCCAAATCCCCTATAAAAATCCCTAGGATTCACTATAACAAGAAATAGATAAAAACAGATACAAATTACTACATTAGAACATTATTAGTTTTATTGTAGATTCAGTTATAGTTAGACTATCAGCATCTAGCGTGAAGATTCCATCTCAAGGATATTATTGCAGAAGGCAATAATTGGTAAACTCTTAGAAGAGTAGAGATCAAGTGGGGATCTAGAGACAAAGGAATCATGATTAAGGGATTGCTGCCAACTG